>JAJOZX010002789.1:217500-317500 GCA_023014485.1 Bathynomus jamesi | reverse complement strand
CATCTTTGCTTAATTTCTGTAGGATCTGAAGTTTATATGGATGCCATTTGTGACCCTGAAGAATGCGATGGATGCTACTTTTCGACACTCCTGTCTCGGCAGACAATCGCCGAAGAAACTTATTGGAACTTCTGTTAAAATGAGCCAGGATAGCAGTCGCTGTATCATCGTCAGTGGACCTCCTTGAAGGTCCACTGCGTGGTTTATCTTCTATGGATTCTGTTTCCTTAAACTTTGCAACAAGTCTGCTAACACAACTCTGTGTTATTGGCTCGCGGTCTGGATGCAGTCTATTAAATTCAGCAGCGGCCTCTCTCTGACTCCGATTTCCTATGAGTAGAATTATCTGGATTCGTTCTTCCTTGCTCACAGACATTATGGCCTGTAGAAAGAGAAAAATATGAATTATGGTTTGTAGAAATAAAAAAATATGAATTTCTCCTATGATGCCGGACTTATGGGACACCCTGTATATATATATATATATATATATATATATATATATATATATATATATATATATATATAGTGTTTATAAAGTCCCTATCTATTTCAGTGAAAACGTAGCAAAAAGGGTAAAATTCAATAACAATATAATAGAAGGCATACAGTTAATGAATACTTAATTAAGCATATGATTCTACATGAGCACCATCAGTATCTCTACAGAGTTCGAATCCATCAGCAGTATTGCGGAACACATTTTGGAGCACGACAGGGGTTATTTTTGTAACTGCTGTTACGATACGAGCACGTACATGTCCCATTTTTGTAACTGCTGTTACGATACGAGCACGTACATGTCCCAGCTTCATTCAGCTGGCATTTTAAACACCGTCGTCTTTCAACAAGATGGGGCACCTTGTCATTATGCAAACATTGTTCGGGAGTACCTAAATGAATGATTTCCAAATCGGTGGATCGGACGTGGAGGCAACAGGCCCTGGGCGGCTCGATCTCCTGACCTAATGCCCTTGGATTTCTTTGCATGGGGCTTTATCAAATCAAACGTCTATCGAACGAGGGTGACAGATCTGCAAGATTTACGTGCTCGTATCGTAACAGCAGTTACAAAAATAACCCCTGTCATGCTCCAAAATGTGTTCCGTAATGCTGCTCACAGATTCGAACTCTGTACAGATACTGATGGTGCTCATGTAGAATCATATGCTTAAGTATTCATTAAATGTATGCGTTCTATTATATTGTTATTGAATTTTACCCCTTTTGCTACGTTTTCACTGAAATAGATAGGGACTTTATAAACACCCTGTATATATATATGCGGATGCGGATGAGGATGTTCGATTTCAACATCCGCGGATGCGGATGTCTACATTTTCGTTATTTTTTAGGATATATTCGAGATTTGTTGTGTTTAACGTATATAATAAGTTATTATATAGAGAGAGCTGTAGCTATAATGTAGTATAATTGATTAATTGTACAATAATTGCTGTACTTTTCTCTGAACATATAAAATAATATCAAGCATCTAACTAATATAGAAATCAATCAGTGAATTCGTCTGCAAATAAATTCGTTATATTTTGTTGAGTTTCAGCCACAATTAGAAACCATAATTGTGTTACCAGGATGCGGGACGTGAACCCAACTCAAATGCACCCCACCAACCTCTTTCCCCAACCTCCACCCTTATAGAAAGAGATCTTTAATTAGCTTGATAACTATTTATATTAAGTTTAAAGTTTTATTAGGCATATTTATAAATGAGTAATTAAAATAAAGTAAACTAAGATGTTCATCGTTTAATGTTCAAACTTAATTATAGGAAGGTTATGCTTAAGGAACATTAATTTTTCTGCCTTTTCTGCTGCCAGTCTGTTTCTCTTTTCATCATATATTAATCCAGCACTGCTAAATAATCTCTCGCTTGGTACGTTTGTTGGAGGACAGGCTAAATGTTTCCTTGCAAGTTTACTCAAGTATGGATAGATATTCTGCGTATTTTTCCACCAACTAATAGGATTGTCATATGCAGCCAGGCGTTTTTCTTGGTGATAGCTCTCGATCATTTTTACTACATCTTTTGACATCGCGTAGGTCTCGTCATTGCTGCTTGACTCAAGAAACTGAGAGACAGATTCTGTGATAGATTTGCTTGTTGAAGGTGTTGGTTCTGTCACTGAAACTTTTATTCTTTTGGTGGGTGGCGAAGCGACAGATTCAAGAGATTGAAGATCTTCAACTGCTTTGCCAAGTGATGATTTAACTCGTTCTAATGTACTAGGTGAAAATAACTTAGCTTTGTAACGTGGATCTAAGTAGGTTGCAAGAAAGTAACTTCATACAAGAACAGCCTCTCGTCTTGTCGCTTGCATCACTTTTGCGCACAATGAACTAGTTCTATTAATATAGTAGAATTTGATAATTTCCGCTTATTAATGACGTTTTATCTCAACGGTCCACATCCGCACGACATCCGCAGTCCAAAGTGCGGATGCGGATGCGGATGCGGATGCGAGAAAATGTGCGGATGTGCGATGATGACCTACATCACTAATATATATATAGAACATGCATTGTAGATTTCAAAATATTATATATACACCTTGTAACCTTGTAAATGTTCCGTTCGTCAGTCTCGCTTCACACGGAGGTCAAGCTGGTGACCCCACCTCTAGACCTGACCTGATGTAGAAGAAAGTTGCTGTCTTGAGCTCTCCATTTCACATATCCAGACACACTCGGCTCATCCGAGATCGTCCTGAGCCAGGGGTCTTGGATTCTTTTGAAGACTTCTACTTTGACATTAGTAGTGGTTCTTATTTGTGGAGATAGCTGGTTAAACAGACTTGGCCCTCTGACAACAAAGTTATGCTCCTTCAGAACTGAGGCCTTGTCTGGCCTTTAGTTTGGGAACACTACACATCCTACTTTTCCTATTTTCCAGTGTTATTTGGATGGTTACCGGGTTCAGTTTAAGGTTAAGTAATAGTTTTTCTATTATTTTCCATGTGTATATTATAGTTAGGCTGACCATACGTACCGTTTGTTTTGAACGGGACAGTACCGTTTTTTTTATATTTCCTGGCCGTCTCTGTCACTGAAGAATAATTGTAAGCTCAATATGTTTATGTACTTACTTTTTCATGAATACAGAATATTACATAACCCCCGTCCCTTTTTTGCCATCCCAATGTCCCGTTTTTGTCTCAAGGAAATATGGTCAGCCTAATTATAGTGTATCTATCTCTTCTTTTTTCCAGCGAATACAGATTTAATGTAGGTAGTTTTTTTTTCCAGTAGTTGAGTTCTTTGCATCCATCAATCTTGGCTGGGAAATTTCTTTGAATTTTTTTCTAGTTTATTAATTTCTTAATTTTTATATGAGAACGTCAACTTTTGGTATGATCAGTGTTTTCAACGGGGAAATCATTACTTTTTTGTTCCTTCTTTTAAAGGATGTCTGTTGTCAGTAACTGTTCTATAATTCTTTTTGCTTTGCTTGTCGCTATTTTATTTTGTTTCAAATTTAGCATCATTAGTCATTATAACTCCTAAATCTTTTACTTTCGTGCTTCTTTGAATTTCCTGTCCATCTGGGGCGTAATAATCTGTCTGTTTTTAGTTCCTCATTTTCATAGCTCAAGAACTGAAAATTTTCAGTGTTTAATTTCATGTCGTTGTCTTCTGACCATCTTTATATTCTGTTTGTGTTCGTCTGTGGGGCTTTTAACTCTTCTGCATTTCTAATTTTTTTGCTGATTTTTGTATCACCAGCAAAGTTTGTTACTATACTGTTGCAAGTTACTTCATAATCTACACTATGTCTGTTAGCATGTTAATGAACAGGAGTGGGGCTAACACTGTTCCTTATGGTACTGAACTGGGTGTTTCCAATTCTGGTGATGATATACCTAGGATTTTCACAACTTCCTGACGCTCTCTGAGAACGTTATAAAGTAGATCTATTTTCCCACTTTGCCCATTATTCCCATATTTTTCATTTTACGATCACATAATCACACTTCTCGAATACTTTAGCAAAATTCGTGTATATTACATCGTAGTTTTCAGTGTTTTCAAGCGAATCTATGATATTGTTATAATACTCTATTAGTTGTGATAGGTACGATTTTCCTGATCGGAATCCGTGCTGGTTCTCAGTGAATCTTTCTAGTGTCTCCAAAAAGTCAGATTTTTTCTCTAACAATTCTTTCAAATATTTTGGTGAGATGGGATGTCAGAGACACTGACCTATCTCTTCCTTTATATGTAGAGAAAATATTCGCCCTTTTGAGGATGTTTGGTATTTCTCTCTCTCTCTCTCTCTCTCTCTCTCTCTCTATATATATATATATATATATATTATATATATAGTGAGTCACGACGAAATGTCATAACTTCGAGAGCTTATAGCTGAGGTCATTCCCAGTCAAAAACCTCATATGAACATAAGTCCGATTCTTAACGGTTATGGAGTTATGGATGTTTGAATGTTTAAAAATAAGAATAAGCGAACAAATAGCTGCTAAAGTTTTGATTCGTGAATTTACAATAAATGACTAGCTTCGGCCTCAGTACACAGCGCGGCTCGTTTGTGAATCGCTCGTGTAGCTCGCATTAATTCATTACGACTGTTCCTTATGAGGGCTGCAGCATCCAAAATGCGACGGAGCAATAGGGTGTGTCAATTTGGGAGGTGAAAATTAATTTTTGCCAATTCCCTCACTGAGGGGTTTTAAAAATATGTTTTTGGATGTGAAGAATTCAAATCTGATATTATTTTTGTGATTGCTCAACACTTAGCTTGGTAAATCTACGTTTGATTAAAAAGCACATAAATTGCTCTCGGAAAGAAACATTTATTAATTTTAGCTTCTCAAAATGTCAGGTAATGCTATAAAAATTTTAGTTTCTCTGCATAAAACATATCCTAGTAATCATAAAACATATCCTTGTAATCATAAAACAACATTAGAAAGTAATGACATCAGTAAAAAAAAATATTTAAACAAGTTTCATCAAGTCTTGCTTTGATTCGTTCTTGGACATCAGCCGCCGACTTGCTTCTTGGCCTCTGATATAGCCTCACGTTTCTCATGTGTATACACCCTGCCTGCTGCCTCTGTGACTTGTTTCACACACCTCTCTATTGACTGAGCATGACAGGGCCACTGTGGAACTTGCATAGGCTTGTCAAAGAACTTCTTTACTTCCGCTGTAGTCAGTTTACATGTCAAAGGAGGTTCAAATACCCGGTCAGACCAGGCTGTCAGCTCCAACACGGAAGAAGCACTGGGATTGATGGAAGGTGTCTTCCTGGGACGTACAGAAAGATCTCCAAGTGTGTCATCATCTCCACCCCTCATGTCAACAATCTTTTGGACACCAGCTCTCCTCTCCTCACTGTCATCTGAGCACAAGAGTGTCTGGATTATCATTTCGCTGAATGCATACCATGCTGAGCGCTTGATGGTTGGCAAAACAGCATCCACTACAGCCTTCTTTTGCAGCCTAACTAGCCGCAGCTAAAACAAGATGTGGCGTGGGCCTTCCAACCAAGAGTGTTTTACTTTGATGTTGAACCAACAGGGGTAGTACACACCAACAATGTATTCCACTATCAGTCTTAAGTTGTTGAGGGTTTTGCCTTTAAGGCCATGTTTTGAAACCCATATGCGACAAAGCCTGTTTGCTGTTGTCAACCACCTTGAATGGCTCACTGGACCAATTTCAAGAAGGGCCAGATCTGTGGGAAGTTCTCCTGTCCTTATGGCCTGTGTGATCCTATACCCGTACGCTTGATCAGTAGAGAGATCCTTTACGACATTGTCACTCAGTGAAGTAAGAGGCTCTCCAATTGAGAGTTTGGTGAATGAAGGATCAATTTCAAGTTCGGTTGCAGTGTCTAGCATCTTGCCAATGTTACCTGTCCACTTGTTGTTAGACAAGGTCTTCCCATCCAGTGCTGTGATCAAGTGTCGCAGGGGTAACTCGTTAGTGTGGAGGGCACAAACCAACCAGATCAACTTACGGCAAAGCTTGACCTCTACCCAATGCATGGAACCACCCTCCCAGCCAGTGTTAACATTTGTAGAATCACCTCCAATGGCCTGCAGGCTTTTATCAATGCCCTTCTTCTTCATGAAATCTACAAGATTATCAGCAATAACTTCAGCAGGTTTTTTTTCTCGTTGAGCCTTTCTCAGGAGTGAAGTGGTAGAGATATCTTCCACCTGGCTCACTGCACACAGAATAATACTCTTCTTTGATGATGCTGGGGAACTGACGATCTGAATTGTCTGCTTTCAGCATAACTTTAGTTGTATCTTGACGGCCGTCAAAGAAGATGCAGTCAATTTCACCCTTCTTACAAAGATCATCAAATTCCTGATCCAGGGATCTCATAACTTTTTCTTGGGCCCTCTTGACTTTATTGTGATCAACTACAAGTCTCTTGTCTTCTTCAGTGATCAAGCCAGCATCCATAAAGGCAGCAGTGGTGATGGCAGCTGTGGCACGCAGGCCAACACCATATCTGATGCTATGCATAGCAACATTAGGTATTTCTAATGTGTTGTACTCTGGCTTTTTATTGGAAGTTGAAGACGTGCTTGGTATTTCTAATGTCACTTCATAACTTCCATCCTTTCCATCTTGAGCATCACCTATTTGTTCTTCATTTTCATCATCAGAGAAAATTATTTCATTTGATGGCATTGAAACATCCTGCTTACTTGTCTGCTTATATTCAGCAAGCCTTCTTCTTTCGTCTTCTTGCCGCTTCTGCTTTTTGACTTGTCTGTTGTGCTCAGGTTGATCTGGCAAGCCAATCTGATGTGGTCCAATAGAACCAGATTTGTCTCTCTGACCTTTAATGAAAGCAAGTTCCTTCACAGGGATCTTCATCTCCCTAGGGCATGTACAGTTAATGTGAGTTTCGTTTTTGCAACCAGCATCTGCAAGGCAGCCAAATTCAGAGCAGAGAACAATTTTACACTTGCAAATGAGGATGTCAAAAAGCTTGTCGAGTTTTGCAATGAAAGCCTCTTTGACATGTAGCTTTCCTCTCCCAAGAGATATGTTTTTGGCCTACTCCCAGCTCTCTTGAATCTTGTTTAAGATTGTGACTCGTGAATTTACAACGGGGGCTACAAATGAACTGTTTGCTCGTTCCCACTTTTCAAGCACTTTAGGGTAAATGTCCTTTGCAAGACTGGCTGCTGGGTAGTTTCTCACATCCTCACCACTTTGTTCTCTTAGCAGTAGCCCATATTTCAGAACGTCTCGCAGAGTTGGGAGTTCAGAGGGCAACAACTCTCTACCAGTTCCAATTAGGTTGTTCATATGTGTGAAAGTCCCCAGTCTTGTCCTCCTTTTAGAAGCCATTGTAGGTTAATTCCCACTGGTTAGGATGGTAGCACTGACGGACAAGTAATCTTCAGCACACTGATGAATATGTTTCAACCTGTGAAATAAGCAAAAACAGCAGTGCATTATATATACAGCATATATAATTTTAATATAATAATTATTATATAATTCCACAAAAAAGTAAAAAAAGTCACTATTTTTATGTAGCTTCTTACCAAGCAAAACTAAATTATATTAAATTAACAAAAATATCTTTAGAATTCCTAAGTCATGCTGCAACTTTTTAGCACCCCTCATATTTGGAATTTGAAAGTTGAAAAATTCGACACACCCTAACGGAGCAATGCATCTCGTGTTTCCACTTTTCTCTGGTACACCAACACTTTCATGCGCCCCCATAGATAAAAATCTAGAGGGGTTAGGTCCGGAGACCTGGGTGGCCAATTTTGTGCACCACCACGATCGATCCATTGACTAGGGAAGCGATCATCGAGATGCGTTCTCACTGCACGGCTAAAATGGGAAGGAGCTCCGTCTTGTTGGAAGTACATACGCAATCGTGTTGCCAAAGGTACATCTTCTAACAGTGGCGGCAGATCGTCTTGCAGAAATCGTAGATAAATGTCACTTGTAAGACCACCTTCGAAGATAAACGGACCAATCAGCTGACCGTAGAGAATACCACACCACTCATTGACACTGAACCGATGTTGAAAATTACTTTCCACAATGGCATGAAGATTCATTTCTGACCACACATGTGAATTCCGAGTGTTGTTGACACCGTTGCGGGTAAATTTAGCCTCATCACAGAGCAAGATGTATCGATGCAATTGTCGATCGGCATTGAGCCAATCAGTTACAAAATTCCAGCCGTTGGGACGATCCCCAGGTTGGAGGCGCTGAACGCGCTGTACGTGGTATGGATACATGCCTTCTTCGTGTAACGTTCTACATACTCTCGTTTGAGGAACTCTAAGACGTGTGGAAATCCTTCGCGTACTAACATGAGGACTCCGTTGTACCATCTGAATAATGTTTTCTTGTTCAGCCACATCTTGTACCAGACGCTCCGATAAAACAGTAACGCTAGGAAATGAACCGCACTCTTGCAATCTCTGGAAAACGTTGCTAAACACTCGTCGATCCGGAATTCTTCGATTTGGGAAAATTCGCTGGTATTCAGCGACAGCAGTAGTAGTATTTCCATCGCAAAATTTGTAAACATACACTATATCGGCATAGTCGGCATTTGAAAACGTAAAAGGCATACTGAACGCACAAAACATCAACTGCACACTGTGAAACACAACACTCTACTGCGTAGTTAGTTCGTTCGGTAAGTTCAATTGAGTTCAAGGTCACGCATGCGCATGCTTGAAATTCAAACATCCATACGGTCCATACCATACCTCCATAACCGTTAAGAATCGGACCTATGTTCATATGAAGTTTTTGACTGGTAATGACCTCAGCTATAAGCTCCCGAAGCTATGACATTTCGTCACCCTGTATATACTGTGTAGTGTGTATATATATGTATATATGAAGAATCATGCACCAGGACTGATAATAACTGGGGGTGTCTGCAATACAAACTAACAAAAATTGCGATCAATTGAATATGATTACGGATGTTCTTGGGACTAGACTAACACGGAGCATTGTTGCTTTCAGTGGTGATGAACCACGTACGAAAGCTTCGTCAGTACTTTGACCCCCAATATTTGCTTGGCAATGCTGCTGCGAGCTGCTCGTACCCTGATGTGGGCGTATGGGCGGAATGGTGCTTTGTGTAAAACAATGTTTTATTCTTCATACTTCCACTTAAACTATGAATGTATTGATGATTATATATATATATATAATTTTAACAAGACTTTTAAATCACATTTTAAAAGTTGCCATTTCGTTGTAAAAGCAGAAATTAAATGTTTAATATTTGATCAGACCGTGGATGTGAGATCATCACGAGACCTTCTTGCCTTGATAATAGTCGCATTTCAAATCGATTAGGTTGAGACAGGTTTCAAAACTGTATCTATCAATGCCATAGCAATGGGTAGGCGGGCGGGGCAACCTCCTCGGGCGCCACCTGGATGGGGTGAGGGGTGGCTGTAGAAAGGAGGGAGTCGTATCATCAAATGTTGCATGATGCATTCCTTTCTTGAATCTTGTTTACGTGACACACTGCAACCAACATACGAACACGCGTAATATATCACTCGACTCTGAATGTGATCGTTGTGAATATAAATATCATTTAAGTTTACGGTGTTGACAAATTACTGTTATTTTATTACTGATTAATAATAATTAGTTGTGAAAAGGTTTGGTGTGACGCTCATTAATAATGTTCCGTTCCAAACCTCGATATTTCATCGACAAGTTTTTGTCGGCGGAGTTATATTAAGTTAGGTCAGGTTAGGTCATCAAAAGTTAGGTTAGTTTATTAGTATGTAGATACAATGCCCGTCATCGAAATATCTAACAGGCGGTGCTACATTTTGGTTGATAAGACTTCTTATGACGAGAATTTGAGGGGGAGGGTTAAAGTAAGGTTAGATTAGGTCAAATACTCGCGTGTTCATGAAATTTATCGTCGAGGAAAAATCTTATTTCAATCTTATTTTCATCCAGCATCCGTAACTCGGTGGACAACAGTGTTTCCCTTTAAGTGACGTGAAGCCGCTGACGTCAGGGGTTCGAATCGCGATGGTGCCAACAATAATAATGATAGAATGGGCCATATTATTTTTCCTGATCGCTGTGCCATTTTCTGGACCTCCTCACTGATAATTAATTAAAGTTATTTTCAAATATCGAGATGTAATGTACAGTAATTACTATTTTCTGTAGCATTGAATCTTACTTTATTTTATTTAACTCTTTAATTATAAACGTTAACAATCCAAAATAAAATATGAAATGTACCTCATAAAGTACGGGTAAAATTTATGAAAGCAGTACAATACATACTGTTATATTTATTACCTGGATTACGCGCACACTGGCGTTTAACACACTTTTCCATTACATATTTTAGCAGGGTCAAATCTGAGTGCCATTTCAGTTTGTAATATGAAAATTTACAATACATTAAATACATTAAATACATTAATTTACAGATTCATCTGTTACGGTAAGTGTGCAAGATACAGGTAGTGTTTTAAGAAGTTGCATATTTGAAAGGAAAAAAATGTTGAATATATAAACATGAAACTTACGGTTTGCTTTTTAAATTAAAGTTAATAACTGGGAAAATAAACAGTTACTCTTTATTGGTTACAGTAGTATTTTTAACCCTATTTTTGTTTGTACTGTTAACCAAAATAACAGTGAACTTGTGATACCAAAATTTACAGTTGAACTTTCAAGTTAACATTTTAAAATTAATAAATTTATGTTGTTACTGTACAGTTTTAGTTTACAAACACTTTTTAACCAAATAAGTTAAATACTGTTAAAACAGTGAACGAGTGCATTATGAAAATTTACAATATTTTAACAATGTAAACCTGTTAAAATAAGAGGGTTGTTAAACTAATAAAATATGTTAACAACAAAACAGCAAAATTTACTTCGGATAAATGTCTTTTGTAATTCCTATTTCAAACTGTAATTTATTGGTAGTCTGGAAAACAGTAAAATGATGTTAAAAATATGAGTCATTTACCGTTAATTTAACATCTACTTATATATATATATACTTTGCTGCTCAATATACTTGTAACATTTCGCTAGAGCTAGTGAAAGTCTCCCACGAAGGGAGTAAAGATATTTTAATACTGATGACGTCACCAAAACATTTTTCATTGATGTAATTTAATAGGCCTAATTTTACTGAACAATATATATATATATATATATTACAGTCAATGTCTAAAATCAGGCAGTTTGTAAATTGACTGAAATTTTAAGCAATGTGTGAAGGTGTGATACACACAAAACCTAACCTAACCTTTCTGATAATGTTGCATATGCATACCCACTGGTACTTCCTAATATGTTGCCTAAAACTTCACTACGTTAGGTTTTGTGTGTATCACAATTTGACACACTGCCTAAAATTTCAGTCATTTTCCAAATTGCCTGATTTTAAATATTGACTGTAACATATACAATATATATATATATATAATTATATATATATGTGTGTGTGTGTGTGTGTGCAATTTTTTTTTTTAACTTGAAGGAAATTGCTGAATATTCATGTTGAGGAAGTGAAATACCGCATAGTGTCTAAATAATTTGGCGTAACGAGCTGAGCCATTTATACTCATGTTTTGATTTTCTTCCTAAAACAAACTTGATTCAAAATCGATTTTAAAATCTAATTAAATTTTTATGTGCGGAAATTTATGATTAAATGGAGTTCTTCATAATTAGTTTTATTTATCGGACCTCTGTCTTCTATCGTGAAGACATGCAATACGAATAACTATCTATATATATATTATATATATATACACACACACACACACAAAACTCATTTGAGGGTAACGACAGATGTTTAACTGACTAGTTACCTGATTAACTAATTAGCAGATTGTGTGCACCTGTACAATACTGTAACTTGGAAATGGGATTATTTAAGGCAATACTTACAAAAAAATTGAACAGTAATCCTCAGTGACGAATGTTCATTACTGTTCACTTCGAGAAGATTCTATACTGGTGATATTTCAGTTTTTAATCGAAATACTAAATATTATATTGAATAAAATCTGAAATATATATATATATACACACGTGGAATAATTAAAGTGGATTTTACATAACTTTAAATAAGCAATTTGTTCGTGTGCGCATACATCATCCTGCGCTATACACAGTTATGTCCATCAGAAAATGAGAGCCAGCCAGTGCACAGACAACAGTGAAAGGGTGAGTGTTGACTAAGGTATTCGCGGTGCAAACCTAGTGCGTTTAACGTTCCCAAAATGAAACGCAAAACAAAACATGGCTAAAGTAAGAGAAGAAATTGTGGGGAAACGTTTTTTAAGTGTTTCAAAAAGTTGTAAATTAAAATTAAGTAAAATATTGGAGTGGGATTGGAGAGCTGGAGTTATAAGGGCATGTACCCATGCTGATTCAAAACATCCTGAACTCCAGGTACGTAATTATTATTATTTTAACTTACCGTAATCCTAATTACGTATGTGAGAATCAATAATATGTAATATCCTATTAATTCTTCTGTTGATGACGTCACACTCCGATGGTGAGCGTAGTCGCTCACCATATAGGGTTACGGTATCGCGACCAGCGACTTGTAAAGGCCTGTCACACACTAGGCAACTATAGATAGATAGTATGGTTGGCAGGTTGCACTCTCTCACCTTAAAGCGTCACCATTCATTTTTGCACTTTTAATAAATGAGCCCACAAACTCATCTGGGCTTCTAGACCCATAAGGACTGAATTCGGGAGAGGCCTATTGCAAAAACTGCATTTTATAAAAACTTTTAGGGCCTACATTGCTTTTGAAACATTCAACACACTTATTTTTCTTATTTATAGAACTTTTAAATTTTTCTTTATTCTACTTAAAAGTAAGCATGTAGGTGAACAGGATCCGAAGTTCTTTTATGAATAAGCCAAATATGTCGTAATAGGCCCTCAAATATTTTGTTTACTTGAACATAAGTATTATTTAACCCTTATTTTGATTAGGCTCTGGCTCTATCTTCATAAAAAAAGGCTGTATTGGACGAGATTCAGTTACCTGCATACCAAAACCAAGCCTATTGGCCTATCATAACGTAGCCCATGCCAAGTGCCTGTTGTTTTCATTCTGTTAATAGGCTATATCGTCTGTCTTTTTCAGAAGACTGTATATTGATTAAACTGGTTTCTTATCAGCTCGACAATTCCCCATCTATTTTTCAACCATTCTTTTTTCATTCTTATCGTGCATCGAGTTTTTTAAAAATGTAAACTTAATGAAAACTAGTAAATTCGTCTAACAGTATAGGCAGTTATTTAGGCTCATAACCAAGCACTGGCTTGCTAAAGGAATTGGGGAATAGGCCTGAGCTCGTTTGGGAAAATGTAAGCCTACCTTTTCATGCAATTAGCCTAGTACTATACAGAATAACTTCTTATTGATTTGTAAACCATCTATGCATAACTTACGAGTAAGACTCAAATTATGAGCGAATTGTACTGAATAGTGAATAGCATGAAGCCTTATCGGTCAGAATGAACTACTGAAGGCTGTCTCTTGCATGACGTCCTTTATCATCTCGCCTACAAATAAGCCAAAGGCGTATTGTTGAAAGAAGACCGTAAGTGACGCATTGTCTTAATTTAACACTGTCCATTAACTTCTTGATAGGGACGTAACCCCGTTTAACCTTTTCCTTGAAGCAGGCCCCTAACAAAACGATTTTTATAAGTTTGCCGTTTACATAAGCACGAAAAGCCATCCAATCTGTATATTAATTGCTATCAAGTTTATTTCAGCGTGGAATTAGACATAGGAATGTGATTAATTACCTTACCTGAACTTGTAAACAATAAGCCTTACCCTCATGAACGACTTTTAAATGAAATTCCTATATTAGAAAACAACATGTATCATCCTACATTTAGGCTTATTACAGGCTGTTCTACAAACGTTTAAAACTGGGATACTTTATCACCACCAGATTTCATTTAGGTCAGTGCAGAGTATGAGAAGTGAAAAATCTTTTGTTTATTTTGGATAAAAATAATAGGCCTAAAGCAAC
Organism: Bathynomus jamesi; assembly: GCA_023014485.1. Taxonomy (NCBI): domain Eukaryota; kingdom Metazoa; phylum Arthropoda; class Malacostraca; order Isopoda; family Cirolanidae; genus Bathynomus; species Bathynomus jamesi. The sequence goes on along the minus strand of JAJOZX010002789.1, from coordinate 303,425 downwards.
CGATAAAGAGATTCTTATTAAAAGATAAAGTTGTACTATTAAGAAACAGGTTTACAGATACGAAACCGTCTCATTCCTATCTTTTACGATGGTAATTTCTTACTGCCGTATCAACATGAAATTGTGTTTTGTTACTACACTAGCCTGTTAAGCTTCTAACATTATCTTGACCTGTTGTTTTTTTTTTTTTTTTTTTTTTTTGTAACCCTTACTCTTATCGCAAAGTTTGTACGTTTTTTTTTCAATAAGTAAAAAATATATATATATATATATATTTAAATGGTAAAAAAAAATTACTTTTGTACGTGCTTTCTTAGTAGAAAAATATCTCTATTTAATCCTGTCGTTAGAAGAATATTGAGGCCTACCTATAACTTCTTGTCCAGCCACTCTCCCGTGTTGCACCTTATTATTTTTTGCTTAATCTAGATCCAAAAACTGGTAGTCCAGCGAGCATATTAAGGGACATTTGGGTAGTGTAAGAGTTCGAACCATTCTGTCTTTTCAGCAAGCAAGTAATTAAGCCTAGGTCTAAACGTACTTTCATTTTATATGCCTAACCATTCAAAAAAGAGAAGAATCTTAAAATATCTGACTCAGCAATATTGTAGACATCGAACCGCCTCAAGTTACAGAGAGCTAGGAATTCTTTTTCCAAAATTTACATGCCCACGGGAGAATTGGGCAGGTGAAAGAGAAGGGTTAGGCTATGGGGGCTGTCCCTTGTCTCGAGTTCAGTCACTGGATCTGTAACTGTTTGTAAAATGAAGATTGTTAGGCTAATGATTGGTGAGGTAACCTAAACCTCTTATAGTACAAATTCTAGGTTTATTTAATTTACAAAATCCCCATTTAGTAGGCCTTTTTTATTTTGCCTGATGTATATTGAGGGTGAAATGGGACGTTACAGCTAATAGTTAAATTCTGATGCACCGTACGTGACTTTATTGACGCCTAAGCTCATCATTGCCGTAGCCTACGTATTTTTCAATTAAATTGCTTTCTTGCATAGTTTCGTAGTAAACCAGGCTTTTTGCCTGATTTGCAGTAGGCTAGTGTACATATTTAATTTCGTTTTAAAAGTAGAGTGAGGAATTCATATTAAAAATTATAAAAGGCAATCATTTCTTTTTAATTTGATTGGGCCTACAGTCGTTCAGAGGTGTCCCTGATTACTAAAACTGCATCAGAAATTCAGAATAAAGATTCATTTGAAAGAGTGACTTTATGTTAAGGACGATATATATGAGAATCTCTCTGCAATTCAGTACAGACAACTAACTGTACACTGTAGGCCTACTGATTGCTTACCGTTTCGTGGGTGAGCTACCTGCTACACAACCACTATAAATATCGGAGTCAGTACCGTATGCGAAGCTGCTGCTGCTGGTAGGTACATAAGATGTAAACACAAAACAGGTGGGGGTATGCACGTATTGAAGTGAATGTTGGGGGAGGAAGGAGGGGGGAGGGGTTAGACTAGCGAGTTCAAGGGCGCAGCGGACAGAAGGGAGGGCAAACTTTGTCTTTTTTTTTTTCTTTTCAATTCTTTTCGAAAAGTTGCGCGCTCGCAATCTACACTGAAAATTAAAATGGAACAGGTTTACTTACAATGAACGATTGTGTATTGTTTGAATCTCCGTAGTCTAATGTAAGGAGAGACCAACAAATGCATTTAGATTTTAGACCATCAAATGTTATAGATAGGGCAGAGACCTAGGCTATAGGCGTGCCTTAACTTTTCCTTATTAATAGGTCTACTAAATTAGTTTTTAAATGTGATGTTTTATTAATTAAAAATTTAATCTGATTTGAGGTGTCGTTAATAAAGGGAAGTAAAATTTTGTGTATATGCTGTACACATAGACAATTAGACATACAGTAGTATCCTAGTAGGCTAGAGCCTCTTGTATACTAGCATGAGGACAGTTGAAATTCCATTATTTTAATTACTAAAGTATTTCAGTGTAACATTTTTAAAAATTTCAAGATTTTAAGAACGCGAAACCCTTAGCACTGTTAAACCCCATAAATAAAAAACAACCAAATTTTGTGTAGATAATGTTCCAAATTAATTTTTTTCGTTTAATTTTGCATAATGTTACCCTGCCGAATTGTCACAGATTACAAAGGTAGGCCTAAGGGGGCTGCTACAAAGTTTGATGAATTTTATTACTGAACTCATTATTACTAATAGCGTCATTCGTTGGAACTCACGTAGGTTAGTCGCTGGATTCGACTTTCAACATCACTTGACTTTCTCTTCTTATAAGATAAAAAGACCACTTGCAAATCATGAATCATCACAACCGTGACTTTATAGGGTGTATATATATATATATATAATATATACACGTGTAATATATATATAAATAATTTATTTATTGTACTTGCATATCACCCGTATAGGTATAACTCACCCCACAGCCAGCCAGCTCCCGTAGCTCATTGGGTAAGGTAGTTTTTCTGGAAGTCAGGTGAGATCGGGGTTCGATTTCCATTGGTGCTGGTAATAATAATCCAGGAGTTAGTGCAGTGGGCCGCATTTGTTAGCCTGAGCGCTGTGCCATTTTCTGGCCCTCCCGACTGATTATTATTTTAACCCCAATGCCAAGATTAGGTATTTGTCCTAATATGTAGGACGCTAGATTCCCACCGTTTAGAATTCGAGTCCTAATAGGCCTAACCTGTTAATGAACTTTGACCATGTTAAGGTATGATCGTTCTTGTATTCATTTTTTTTTTTAATAAAATTAATTATAAATTTTACTCATTATAAAGTATAGCATTGATGAAAATTAAAAATATCCGTGAAGCGAATATTTTATTAGTTTATGTAACTACACTCTGGAATCAGTTTCTAAATTTGATTTCTTTGTATTGAAAATAGATGAAGCAAGATCTCCTTGATGCGTTTAAACCCTTAATAACCTATAATAAAAGTGAAAATGAAGAGTCTCTGTATATTGTAAGATTTTCTTTTTTGAGTTACCTACGCCAAAATAATCTCTATAATAATTGAATGTAAAATTGAAAGTACTTGAAAATGCTTTCCTGTTCAAGGGAACCATTTTCGGCTGGAAAATTTAATGTTAAATTCAAAATTACCTTCATTATAACATCTAAGTTAAATAAGATAGTGGCACTTATGTATGCAGCAGTATGCTGTACCATTTCCTGTAGGCCTTACCGCACCAACATAAAACTGTCGGTACTGTGCAATAAATTACCACAAGAGGCCTAGCATAATTTGACCTATTTATAGCTATGGAATTTATAGGCCTAAGGAAAATTAAAGAATACTGTTAGTCCTCAGGCCACAGGTTATGCTTCGAAATTTGAATGTTTGCAAGGAGGTTGTTAAACTTTTGAAAAATCCCATTCGATTCTTTATAAATTAAAGTAGAGACACGGCAGGTATTAGGCCGAGGCCTACATGCAAGAAAGTCTTTTAAAGTGTGTATGTACCCTACGGAGTTTACTAGTTCGTGTGTGCGTAGACAACTGGGCGTAAGTGAGGTAGTGTGTGATAATTCACAGATTTTGTGGGGTAACTGTTTTGTAAGGTAACACTTTTGGTACCTTGGAAACATAAAAAAAAATTATATAAAAAATAAAATCTAGAAAGATTTTTGTCTAGGTTAGGCTAAATTAGTGACTACCTCCCTATTTAATGACATAACCGAAAACATCCTTCGAGGACTAGGTTGCGTTCGAAACCACATTTTCGGTTCAATGGCAGTAGGGTTAGGTTTGGTTAATTACTGGTTTTTTTATGCAGAGATGCATGCATGCATGCGTGTGCGTGCGTGCACGCGCGCTTTTAGGATGACTTGGTCAATCATATCACAGATAGGACTGACTCGTATCTATCGTTTTCATAATAAACCTATCGGATCATAGCAATAGCAGCTGATTCGTGGAAAATGTGCAACGCAAGTATGCAGTATTTTCTTATAAAGTACAGTACTTACCTGAATGAGATTGAGACAAATTGCTTTTCATATTAAAAGAGCCAGGTACTTAGAATTCAAATAACTAACTGGTCTATGAACAGCAAATTACATTAATTTCTAAAGATGTTTTATATATAAGTTACCAAGCAATTTTATAAGTAAACATTGAAAATAGGCACTTAGGCCCTATAATAGACCTATCTTTAACAATCGTTAGATTTTACGATGGTCAATTAGTAGAGGTGGAAAGAGTAAATCAATACTCGAGTATTCTTGTACTCAAGTATGGGTTTTTGGGATCATTTAAACTATTTCCCCCCAACATACTCTTTTCAACAATCACCACCCCAATGTTGATCTTTTCAACTGTATCCCCCCCAAAGTTTAAACTCTGCAAATTAACCAAAATAAGATAAGAAAATAATAACAAATTTATTATTTATTGCAAACATATAATAAATAGAGAACCATTATTTACATAGGATAAAATTTGAATGGCCGGTTAGATCAACTGTACGCCCTTGACGATTGGTTAGGTTTAGTCGTGATAGTTTTGTTAGTTTTAACGAAAATATCACGACTAAACCTAACCAATCGTCAAGGGTGTACAGTTGACCTAACCGGGCATTCAAATTTTATCCTCTGTAAATAATGGTTCTCTATAAACCGGAAATACGATAGAATATAATAGAATTTTCAAGATATGTATCTTGTATACATATCTTAAAAATTCTATTATGTAAATAAGATAAGTAAAACCTGTTAAATTATCTCCCCCCCCCCCCCCTAATATTGACCTTTTTTAAATTGCCCCCCCCTCTTTGAAACGGGGTGAAATAGTTTAAAAGATCCAGTTTTTGTTGTACTTTTACTCAATATAATTTGAAATCTCTGTAATCGTACTTGCACTCAAACTAATTTCAAATATGAGGATCTGTCCTAGACTCCCTCACAGTGTACCACGAAAGCAACAGTTTACAACTTTAATTTTAATATGGTTTATATTTTCAGATTTATTTACTATATTTTTATGCAATACTTTACATTTATAATAATATTAATAACTAAGTGGCAACTTTTGTAGCGAAAAACCTTAGTGAAGAAATGTCTTGCGTTTTATTACTGAATAAGTACTGAATACCTTAGGTAAGTAAAGAAAACATTTGCAGTATACTGCGAATTTAGGGTGGCCAGACGTCCGGCTTTAGGCCGACAGTCCGCCTTTTGAGCACTTTGTCCTTAGGGTGGCCATTTCCAAAAAGGACACTGCGTATGTGGCCGTACGTTAACATATATATTTATATATGAAAATTATTTCACGAAAGTAACACGTGAAAAATATTTATGATGAATAAAACCACGAAGGAAAGGAAACACAAAAAGGTGCTCTAAGCCCTTTCGTCTAATGACATCCTGAGGATGTCATTAGACGAAAGCGCTTGAGCACCTTTTTGTGTTTCCTTTCCTTCGTGGTTTTATATATATATATATATATATATATATATTATGTTAACGTATGGCCACATACGCAGTGTCCTCCTTTTTAAATGGCCACCCTAACTGCGATATATATGTAACGGTAAATACATTTTGTTCATTTCATGTCGCATCGTTTCCTTTTTCAATGCAATGCGTTCATATGGTCTAATAAGCTTTGCATCATGCAAGCAGCCAAGCAGCAGTTAAAGTTTGAAACCACACTCTTACACGTACTCGTGTTCAAGCACTAAAAAGGTATACTCGTACTCGACCACTCAAAAAATACTGTACTCGTACTCGACCACTCAAAAAATACTGTACTCTTAATCGTACTCGTACTCGACCACTCAAAAAATACTGTACTCTTAATCGTACTCGACCACTCAAAAAATACTACTCGTACTCATCCAACTCCAAAATGTTGGTACTTTTTCCACCTCTAGTCATTGGGCTCAAACAGGTCCAGATTTAATATATTAAGTAGGCTCGGTGGAGAGCAGTTAAGGGAGTCATGTCGCAATTTATATGCAGCTGATATTAAAATTCTCTTTATTTCCCCGAGTTTAACTTCCTCCTTGACGTCATTTGGTAGGAAACTTTTTCCGCTTTTCCTCGTAATGGCCGAGGACTTTCTCTGATCAAATGTCATCATTTGGTCATTAAGTGTAGGTCAGTGTAAGGTCATGCGTGTATTTATATCTGTCACGCCGTATATTCGGGTGAACTGTTTGAGATATTTGCAAGAATGAAAAGTTAATTAAGGTTCCATTATTAACTTAAGTAATTTCATCAAACCTAATGATAAATCGCTGTTCATCAAAAGTTCAACGAGAAAGCAACTTTGTTACTATTAGCATAAGGTTATATATATATATATATATATATATATATATATATACACACACACACACACACACTCGTAATATGGGATGTACCGATACATTCGTAAATAATCGGGAGTTGTCATAATTAGCGGTTTTGATGATGTGTTGGTAATCGGCATTTTGATCAAGCAATCGGCGCCAATTATTAGATAAATTTTTAGGAGCCCTTTCAGTATTTGACTTAGCCGAAATTGAAAAATGATTACATATAAAATATGGGATACCCCTTTCAATATTATATTCAGTTTTACCTAGTCAATAAACTTGCAAGGCGGGTCGAAAATATCTAAAACTGAGCCAAGTTCCTGGCCTATTCTGTAACAAGGGTATGTACGCATGTATAAAAATAGGCACTAATTTTTGACAACTCACGATGTATTGAAAATCATTAAAAAAAAAATTGTAATCATTTATTTCGGCTGAAGTTTGTTAAAAAAATAGTTGTATACAAATAAAGAGAAATCTCAGTATATCGAATTTTAATCCTCGGAAGTTGTTACCGTTATGGATCACCTGAAGATCCGTCACCCCAGCCTTTTTTAGTTAGCTTTATAAGGCTAATTAACGAAAATATCACGACCTAACCTAACCAATCGTCAAGGGCGTACAGTTGACCTAACGATCGGTTAGGTTAAGTCGTGATATTTTCGTTAGTTAGCCTTATAAAGCTAACTAAAAAAAGGCTGGGGTGACGGATCTTCAGGTGATCCACAGTTATGGCTAAAAGCTTTGCATCACCTTGGAATTTTTGGAATGAAAAATGTATTAACAGAAATTATTTACGAGCATTAGTAATGTACTTGGAGTATTAATAGTGAATGTAGTAATACTTGTTGATATTTATGAACTTGCCTCTGAAAGCTTTGGTACAACTATCATTCGCTGTATTAGATTTAATGTCTCACTTTTTCATTTCGTGATAAATACAATATTAAAACTACAAAATTATATGAAATTCGATAGATCAACAGTTGATCATTACTCCAAAGCAGCATGCAGATTTCATTTGACGAAATTGGCTAAACTTAAAAAGCTGTAAGGTGACGTAAATCTTTTGGTCAAAGCCGTAATAGTCTTAGTTTTCTCGATGGTTTCTTTAAAAGTCGAAAGGAATCCTGATAAATATAAGTTTAATCTCGTTTAAAGCCTCTCTGAAGGTGACGTGGCCATTGTCGCAACACCGCCTCCAGTCGATCAGCGAAGTTAAGCGACATTGGATCTGGGTGGGTGACTGTCCTAAGCGTTCGGATGATGTATCGACCCGTGGTTCAGATACAACGTAAAGCTGTAGGGTCCTCCCGTCGTATAACCTTTGCCGTTACGAAGGAGATTAAGGAACTCTCAAAACACATTACCGTGTCTGCGGCTCCTTTGTTCCGTATGCCTTCTTTTCTCGGGAGGATTGAGCTTCCGTATCTGAATGTAGTATTTCCTCGTGTAACACTCGCTTAGCATTTGCAAAGCCAACCTCCTATTTTTCTTATTTCCACCTTCTGATGATGTATCTGATACGGAAATATCTCGAGTATTTTTCACATTTTGCGCTTCATCAATAATCCAGTTCGTAACTATTTGTTGATTTACTTCCATAAGTTTGGTTTTGTACCTTCGGCCCTATAATGGTGAGATTTACATAGTTTTATTACGCGTATAACTATCGAGCCTACTATTAATTGAGCCGCGCATTTCTTCCACTGCAGTTAATATAGCATTAAACTGCCTACTAATGAAAGCCTTTGAAAGATTTTAATCGTTGGTATGATGATAGATACTGTCGCTTCCCGTTTCCTAAATTGTACTGTACATTTATCTTCGAAAGGTTGTAGCAGCTGTACAAGTTTCTAAATATTTTAAATATCGATAGTTCGGCAGTTGAGAGATGTGCTGCGTATGTAGCAGTAGTGTTTGCCCGTTCTGATATTCTTTTTAGCGTACGGTACGTATAAAATGAACTTTTGCGCAGAGTACAAACATCTTGAATCTGTTTATTATGCTTTTGAACTATTTTAACAATGGCAATTAACATTCGCGTATGTTCGTAGATAACCATCGTAAATTACTGTTAAGTATTAATTTATTCTACGAATAAATTGTCTGAGTAAATACGTTGAAAATATTGTATTGTTAAGTACGGTACAGTAACGAACCATCTGGGTAGATCTTCCCAACTAAAAAGAATCCCTTTCAGGGCATTGGAATAATTGAAATATTTGATAATATCGAAGATTTATATGCAGTATATACTGTACACAAATCTTTAAAAAATACGATTCAGTTTAATGCCCCCACAAGGATTCGAGCCCAGCACTCTTGAGTTGGAGGCGAAGGCGCTGAACATTACGCAACGACAAGGTAGAAGTTTGTACAACCTAAAGTATATTTCACCACCCGGGGGTAACATAACGCTTTCACGTCCAAATGTGTTTTCTGTATGAAACCCCCTGCACACGAGGTAATGGCAGCATTTTACTCAAATCTTTATTGTAACATTGGGCACCCATAGATTGAATATCATGTAGCATGTGAAATCGTGCATGCTCATGCATGATATTCACGCAAGAAATAAAAAAAAATATATATATATATATAATTTTTTTTTTTTTTCTCTTGCGTGTTGCGACGTGTTGTTTTAGACAATCTTTTTTTAAGTGAGAAACTCGTGTAATGTTAGTTTTACAGTTGAAATTATTTGCTGCGAGTTGTAATCTCCATATGAAACTTAGACTAAGTCTTTCATTGGGATATCTGTGCCTGCTTTTCATTTTCGCTTATCTTTAATTAAATTTCCTTCCTTTTTTTAAACCTCGCTTCTTTGCTTTGCTTTAAAATTTTTACTCTTCTTTAAATTTTCTTCCACCTTTTTAACCTTCCTCCTCAAACATAGCCTCGTAGGGACCAGCCGGTCTGTTGCTGTTTGGTGTCCTTTGTATTTGTTTGAGCTTCTTATATTCGGTTAAATGGACTAAATACGGAGTAACACAAAGACAGTCTGTTTCATTGTTTTGTTTTGTTTTAATTACGACCATCGATGAGAAGTCCGGTTCACATATTTCGTGAACCTATATTTCGTGCTATCCAAAATATAGGTACACAAATCTTCTGACGGAATGACAACTGTAGGGTCTTGTCAGAAGAAAGTTCAGTCAATTTATCGTGTAGGTTTCCTGCAAGTTCGGCAGACTCTACCGCCCTTTCATTGAACGGATTACGTATCTATTTCTTTGCAACTTTCCATCGTCACATGGGAAATAGTTCGGGAGCTGTTTTTTTCAATCCAAGTATACTGTATAGTCATTTAGGAAAGTGGGGTTGCGAATTTTGGATCAATGAAAGAAAGCCACCCCCAGCCTTCTTTAGTTAGCTTTATAAAGCTAACTAACGAAAATATAACGACCTAACCTAACCAGTCGTCAAGGGCGTACAGTTGATCTAACGATTGGTTAGGTTAGGTCGTGATATTTTCGTTAGTTAGCCTTATAAAGTTAACTAAAGTAGGCTGGGGGTGGCTTTCTTTCATTGATCCCGAAATTTTTTTTTTGTCTGTTGCCAGCATTAAAAAGGTTGAGAAAACGCAGCTCTAAGGCCTAGGCTTGACATTAAATAGTATAAAATCTTTTATAATTTTTCCAGGCATGCTCGATAATTTTCTTTGTTTTTATAACATTTAGTAATTAGTTTATTGGCTATTTAACTTTTTTCAGCGTCTTTTATATTTAAAACCAAAAATAGAAGTGTGTGCTGTCGCCTAAGTTTAATTAAAAGAAAGTCTATTTAATATACAATATTTAAAATGTTTTACCGTATGTTTTTACAACATTTAAACAGTAATTTATTGAAATTATATATGTATTTCCTCTGTAAACGGATTTTCCATTGAATTGGGTAAAAATCATTTTATTTTTAACAAACACAACAAGGAAAAACTTTTTGGTGTATATATATATATATATTATTGAATAATGATGATCCTCAAGTACCCGGTGAATTGCCTATTCGACATCTTGGCAACGTAAAATGACTCCGACATCCAAATCATGCACATTGGCCAAGGTTTGGATGTAGATGCGGGTGTTAAGGTGTCATATCATAGGTGGTCACTAGTTGTATACCGCTTTATTCCGTCAGTAACTCGCCACTTCTGCAAGAAATAGGTACCATTTTCCATGTTCATGCTCTTCACTAATGCATTACAGATACGAGGTCCATCAGAAGCAAAAGGCTTACTAAGTTTGTATTTACACTTTAAAGCCAAGTAAATGTACGGTACTCATTTTTCGAAACGCAAATTCATTCATGCTGCCAAGATCTCGCTCTATACAAAGTAGACCATGAACGCAGTATAAATACTGGGGACGTTACGTGTTGACCTCGGGCAAACCTGTAATGAAATTGTATATTAACAAAATTAATTTGTACAAATTCTCTAAATATAAAATTATTAGTGCCTAATTATTAAGGTAAAATGGGCCTATTTTTAGTTTTATATGGTACATTTTTACATTAGGCTTCTATTTAGTGTTGGATTCATTGCCATATAGGGGGTCTCATACTCAAAAAATAGTAGTGAAAGGTTCATTATCTTTATCATTAATGTGTTTTCAGATAAACCTTTTGTTATGTATATGTACGGTATATAGAAAAAAAAATTATTTATATATATATATGGGCTACGTAGTGGCCGATGTCGTAACACCGCTTCTCGGAGATCAGCGAAGTTAAGCGACATTGGGTCTGGGTAGTAGCTGGATGGGAGACCGTTCTCTGCGTCCAGATTATGTAGCTACCCGTGGTTCGGATCCCACGTAAAGCTGTAGGTCCCCTTCGTCATATGACCTTAGATGTTGCGAAGGAGGTTAAACAACCCCAATTAAAAAAAAAAGTATATGTATGGGGATTTCCATATATAGTCCGAACTATCTTAATTTTAGCCTCGGTAAACATTCACGGAGGTTAATTAGGTTTAATGAAGGTAATTAGGTTAAATAGGTATAATTAATGTTAACTGAGAGTAACCACGTTTGAGTAACATGTTTTGAAAGCGTTATTTTGTGTTCTTTTTCTCGAGAACGAATCGCTGAATGGTTTCATTGCATTGAAATGCTTCATCAAGATTGGCCCCTGAAATAATCGCCAAGTTTTTATGGTGACTGCATCATAAGTGTAAGAATGGAAGCCTTTAGAAATATTCCGTCATTCATTTGTACCTTGGCTCGCCTATATTTCGCTGTTCGCTGTTTATTTCCAGTCCAGAAACTACGTTTTTAGTTTCTCTAAATAGTAGACGGTTGCGCACTTCGAGTAAAACAACTTTCACTACGTCTGAACGTTTCGCAAAAACATGCTTCACTCATAGATAGGGCCTTGTCAACCTCAAAAGCTGCATTGCAATGAAAGGCTCCCCGCCTTTTTATTTTAACTATGTAAAACAAGGAGCTTTAAAAAAATGAAAGGTCGAGTAAGCAGACCCTTCTTTTAGGCAATAAGTAGGCTTCGTAGCCCACATAATGTTAGGATTAACATTCATCGTCTGGATTCTAGAACTGTTTTGTGTGATTTTGAAACTTTAAAGACTGTGGTTGACTATAGGCTTTTAGAGATTAAAAGGAGCTAGGGCCTACTTGAATTTCGACCTATATTTTGTACCCATGTTGAGGGTGTAGGCCTAGCCTAAGGCTTATCGTGGCTCGTTTGAATTAAGAATAAGTAGCGAGTCTGCATGGAACATTGGCGAGTTAGTCTTCCTAAAGTGAATATCTAAGAAATGTAATGCGAAGGGATCGCATCCCTCACCACTCACCGCACCTTTAAAGAAAAAAAAGAAAAAAAGACGCTCTTGCTTGTTCGTTCTTACCAGATGAAAAGATCCGGGATGTTGCTGGAATGCGCTACTTGCTCATCCACGTAGATTCGCAAGCCTCGAAAATTCACCTTACCAGTTTAACATGATTTCTTTATTTTCCTGTCAAATACTTCTACATACGAGTCGCATATATGCTTCAGGTCTATCTATCTATCTATATCTTTTAAAATGTAGATCACTTATAAATTAGATAGCTAAGGATTCGCTGTTCCACAAAGCATCTCTCCGCACATACACCCAATCAAGGTAGGAGCAACTCGCAGCATCATTGCCAGATTTATAGAGGATCAACGTACTAACGAGGCTTCTTCTGTACTTGGTTCATCACCAGTGGAAGCAACAATGCTTTGATGTATCATATTCCAGTGAGTTGGCCAATCCCTAATCCTTTCACTCGCGCGAGTCGTTACTTTGTATTGCGGACACCCCTCGATTTATAGGTAGGATGCATGATTTCTCAAGAGCAGAGGGTGTATCGCGAGTTTGCGTTTCCTCCCCTAGTGTCATAAATGTAGCCGTTCTAATCACTTCAGGCTTGCATGGTCAATACAAACTGGACTGAGAATTGAATAGGTATTGCTTTTATGCAAGCCTGTATATTTGAAAAAGTGATTTGACATTGCTTTTATTTCCGTATAATACTAAAATAAGTAATACCTTATGAACCTTATGTTGTTTCGTGCGTTGGTCTCTCTTCACACGGAGGTCAAGCTGGTGGCCCCGGTATACGGTATACAGTATAATTATCAGGGCTTACTCCAGACTGAAAGTATAGGGAGGAATTTTGAGGAATAATGGCTTAATTGTATCCCAGGGCCACAAAATATGGCATTATATATATATATATAGGTAATCCGCCTCGGTTGGTGTAGTGGTTTGCGTCGCTGACTACGAATCTATCGGCCCCAGGATCGAGACCCGGTGACGGCAGGCGGCGCGCAGCAAAACCCAGCTGTTCATCCTTCCACACAATAAAAAGAAATTGGTTGGTAGATAAATGGGTACCCTGGGTGGCCTAGTGGTTAAGACGCTGTACTGCCGGTGGGGCGTGGTTCAGATTCCACGTTAAACTGTAGGTCTAAGGTGGAGTGAAAAGCTTGACCTTCATCAGAATGAACAATTCGGGCGGAAGCTAACCAAAGGTTATATATATATATATATATAGTGTGTGTGTGTGTGTCACTGTTTACTTGAATAACAAAAATTTAAAGTTTCCTATACACGTGTAAGATGAACTGAACAAAATATGACTAGTTAAAACACTATATAAACATAATATGCTCGATAGTGCCTCTTGCATGTTCCATTATACGAGTTAATATTTATTAATAATAATTTGTTTTGTTTAACCTCCTTCGCAACATCTAAGGTCATTTGACGGAGGGAACCTACCTCTTTACGTGGAATCCGAACCACGGGTCGCTACATAGTCTGGACGTAGCGGACGGTCTCCCATCCATCTACTATCCGACCCAATATTTGTAGTATCCATGATTCATATGTGTAAGTGCATTTAATTACATATTATAACTAGGGTTGCAAACCACGTCTTTGTCTTTGCCTTTTTTTATTTTTGTCTTAATAGGTGCAGCTTTAATAGATCGTCTGCTTTTTTTGTGTGTGTGTGTGTGTGTTATCCCTAGTTGTTTTTGAAAGTCGATAATTATTTTACATATTTTTCTATTGCGATCTGATAAAGAATTGGATAGTTTCACAGCGCTGTATTGGATGGAATTTTGTGCATGTTATGTAATTTTGTTCGAATAAAAGTTAAATGCGGATAAAGTTGATTTCTTTTCATTAACACCTAAATGTTTTACGTTACTTGTAAATTGGTTGCAATATTATTTTCCGGTTAAAGTGTTGTTTATTCATATAATTAACTGGTTTTATAAAGCATCTAATGAACCAATTTGAAAGTAATGAAGAAAATACATTTTACCTTTTTTCATCTCCCGCCCCCGCTGCTGGTATCCTTTATTTTTGTGGAGGACATCTGGCAACCCTAATTATAACTGATAAAGAAAAATAGGCCTTACCTTCCATTTCCAGCACTATTCATTTTGAAATTGTCATCAAACTTATTTTTCACAATACAGTCATCTATTGAAATTTGACACAAATCTTCATCCATTTTCTTTTCATTAAAATCAAATTCATTTAAAAAAAAAAAATGATATTTGAAGGGATACTAGGTCATTTTTTAAATGTTCATTATACTGAACACGATGCAAGAAAGGCTTAAATAACCATGGAGGTAAGATTTTAAACTTCAACACTATTAACACATTGTAACCTGGTTCCAAGGCTTACGATGGCTCTGAAGATGTAAAACTATCATATTATCCAGGCAACGAGTTATAAATCAAAAACATCAAATACTTTTTGAAGTAACAAACTTTTTTTTCTATTTGTCTGTCACTTCCTTAGTTCATTAGTGAGGAGTACGCAGTTTTTAGCGAGGTATTCCTCAAAAGTCCTGAATGGGAGTGGGGACCCTGATATAGTTATGTCATGAAATTCAGTGCTTTGTAAATTGTATCTAAGCTTTCAGTGAAAACGCATATAGGGCCTAGTTATGTAATGTTTTTGCAAAGGTACTGGCAACTATTTAAGTTTTATTTACAAATGTTTCAAACCTAATTGTAATTCCATGTACCAAACCTGGCGTAACTGATCCGGTTCTTGTAGTTAATAAAAAGTACACCTAATAATTGATTTCTGATGAATGAGAATGGAATATGGCTTCTTGTCAACCATGGTTTAATATGATATTGTCCCGTACTTGTTTAAAATAAGTTAAATAACCTATCGAAGGAACTACTTATTCTGTAAAATTTTAAGTTTATTAACTTTTAAAGATTACCTTACAAATTTTTAAGTCAAATCCCCGATCTATTTGTGCTCCATGACGCAACTCTCTCTTTAATCAAGTCCCACGAGTGAGGATGTTGTAGTTCGCTTCGGTCTATGCTGTAAGTGGTCTCACGAATCCGTTCTTCTGAAAATACTGGAATATAGTATGTCTAAAAGACAACATATTTGTTGATAATAATGTGTATATATATAATACGGTACGGAAAAAGACCTAAAATCCATGGAATATTATACCCTAAAAGCCTAAATGGACAGAAAATTCAGAGAAATTCTAGAGCAAAAGATTTAGGGGTTGTAATGACTGATGATGCGAAATTTGGAGCACAAAATAAGATAGCAGTAAACAGCAAAGAGAATAACGGGACAGATATTGAACCTTTAAAGTTTAAACGAAGGGATAGGAATGTAATGATTCCTCTACTGAAAACGCTGATCATACATACCCAAATTGGAATACTGCTCGGTCCTAACATCCCCATATAAAAAAGAAGACATTAAACAGCTAGAAGGGATTCAGAGAAGTTTCACAGCCAAGATCAAGGGGTGCATAGAACTAAATTACTGGGAAAGGTTACGCGAACTAAACCTATATTCACTGGAAAGGAGAAGAGAGATACACCATTATATACACTTAGAAAATAATGGAGAAACTAGTCCCTAATCTAACTCTGAACCCTGTAACTCCCCAAACAACAGTGGAAAGTAGAAAAGGAAGACTGTTGTGTTCCCAAATTAAAGGCGAGACAGAGAACATCCTTAACCCTGAAAGAAAATAGTTTTGTTGTGAGAGGACCAAAACTGTTTAATCAGCTACCCAAAGACCTAAGGGACACGAATGGTGTTGTAGTGGGCATCATCTTCAAAAGAAGATTAGACGTCTGGCTCAGAACAATCCCCGACGAGCCGGGCGTATGTGAGGTGGAGAATACAAGAAACCAAGTCACTACTTCACCAAGCCAACTCGAGAGGAGGGGGGCGACAAGCTTGACCTTCGTGAAATGAGGAATCAGCGCACGGAACCTTTGAAAGGAAAGATATATATATATATATATAAACTATTGTTTTAAATAATTAATTGTCTCTTAGTTTTACTCCGTTTTTTAGTCTAAACGCGCATATAAAACAATTATAACCTCTAATTGGGATAAATTGGGTTGATTGAGTTCAAATTAACAACGTAGATTGTAAAAAGTGGGATTTTTGAGAGGAAAGATTTAATTAAAAAAAAAAAAACAACAACTTGGAAACCCTCTTGAACATGAAATAAATAGAATAAGGATACAGGCCTGTATATGGAGGATTTGTGAATGCGAATACTTGTGGTTTTTGGTTCAGTTTGTGTAGAGCAAGCCTGAAGTTGTATGAATGTAACTGTAATTGATGCGGGTGGGTTTCTGCTGCTATAGGGGAAAACGCAAAATTGCTGTTCATCTTGCTCCTGAAGAATCATGCAGCTGGACTGTTAATAACTTGAGGTGTCTACAATACAAACTAACGAAAATTGCGCGAAAACTAATAGGAATTTGGATATTCTTTAGACTGGAATAGCATTGAGAATTGTAGTTTTTAGTGGTGATAAACTCCGTATAGAGGTCTCGTCAGTACATTGACCCATGTTTGCTTAGCAATGCTGCTGCGAGCTGCTCCTACCCTGAAACGGGAGTATGGGTAGAATAATACTCTTATGTGAAAAAATGTTAAAATTTTCATCTCTTCCACTTAAGCTATAACAATTGATGTTTTGGAGATTGATCTATAATATATACACATACTAAATAAGTTCTGTGTTCTTGTTACGTCACATTACAAAAAGTAATGGATTTTGACGACCGCATGTTGTGGGTACAACATAATATTAAAGTTTAATATAATTAGGTTTGGTATGTTTATGATATAATAATTAGCGGTAAGTGTGTGCTTTTGTGCACAAAAATAAACTAACTTTTGGCATGATTAAACGAAAGGTTTGAAATTGTTGATTCCAAATTCTTGGTCTAGTTTGTGTAGAACGAGCCTAAGATGATAGCAGTGCGCTTGTGATTGGAACTGGTACATTTTTGTTGTCTCGGGAAGGAAACGCGAACTTACGGCGCATCTTGCTCCTGATGAATCATACACCCGACCTATAAAGCTAGGAGTGTCTGTAGTGCCGAGTAACGACACCAGTAAGGAAATGATTATGAATTTAACCGCTCAATATTGTATTAAGATTGTTGCTTCCAGTGGTGATGTGCCACGTACGCAAGTCTCGTTCACTACTACGTTGAGCCTCTCTTTATTTGCCAATGATGCTGCAAGTTTCTCGTACCCTGACTGCATGTATGGTCAGAGTGGTGCTTTGCGAAAAGCAGTGAAGCTTTTTATCTCTGTCTGTAACTTACTCTATTAGCATAATTTGTTAGAAACGTTGATATATATATATATACTGCAGGCTCCAGCGCTTAAATAATGCAAACCTTGCGTATTAAAACGCAATTAAAATAAATAGAAAGCATTCTCTCTGAAATTAATTGCGTATACGTCAATTTGAAATAGCGTACCGTAGATGGTTTGTTTAGCCACCTGCGGCCTCTGATCTTAAGCCAGGTGGAAACAATAGAAGTGAAAGGCAAAAAAAAAAAAAAAAAAAAAAAAATTGCATGTTTCCCCCCTCAAACTAAATTTTATCATATCGAAGCCAACCCAAATTCATTGTTTTGAATACAGTCTTCAATGGTCAAATAATTATAAGGAAAAAAAAGTATCCTGATGCGTGTAACGTTCAGCATTTTAGTGCAGTCTTTAGATAAGAGCGAGTTCATATCAGAGAACTTAAAAATACTTTCAGAATATTGGTTTTATGTAGGCATTGGAATTATTATTTCTTATTGTAATGTTTCGACATAAACGGGCTTATTATAAAAATTGTCGCCTAGTGCGCAGTTTGCATTTTAAGTAGACTTAGTAACACGTTTTCAAGTCTTACAGCTTATTGTGCAAATAGTAACGTCAGAAACGAACAAATTGGTTTAGGTTCTGAATTTTAGAAGCTCACGGTTTTTTTACATTTCTCTGAAAAATTCTTAATGTAGGCTTTATAGAGAATTTCAGTTTACTTAAGTTGTAGGCCAGTAGGCTAGATAACTAGTCCTCCTACCTATAGGATTAGGTAGGTACAGTAGCGGAAATAAGTCGGCAAAAAGATAAAAATTACTAATTAGTAATTGATGGAATATTTGGCATTTCGAGGGATTTATTTTCGGAACTTTACACAACTTTACTACAACAATAGCAAATGGCATTTCATTTATACCTCTTTGTGTGTAACGTAAGTCATGCAGCCTGCGCACTCTTGTGTATAAGTATATATATATGTACAGGGTGGGCGGAAAGTAGCTCCCTATTTTGGATTGGTAAAAAAATACGTATATTATCCACTTATTTCAGAAGAAATAATATGAAAAGGTAGGCATACATGGTAGGTTTTCTCTAAAATTCAATGTGGGCTCCAACTCTCCACCAGCTTCTGGAGCCGCCCAGGAATGGCGTCCACTGACTTTAGCAGGAACTCCGGCGGGATGGAGGACATGACTTCCCGAATTCGGTCCTCCAGTTCTTCCAATGTCCTCGGTTTGGTGCGGTAGACTTCTTCCTTTACCCACCCCCAAAGAAAGAAGTCGCACGGTTACCGCTGAAAAACGGCAGAATCGGTTCAGTGTAACGGTGTGGTGTGGTATGACCTCAGATCAGGTTGTGGGCCCGTTCCTTCTGCGCAACATCATGAATGCTGAGCGGTACCTTGCTATGTTGCGAAACGAGGTCTGGCCGGTTGTCAGCACATGGGAGAACATCGACGATCTGATATTTATGCAAGATGGCGCCCCTCCGCACTTCGCTCTTGTTGTCCGTGAGTGGCTGGATGCCCACTTCCCTGGGCGTTGGATGGGTCGTCGTGGTCCACATCAATGGCCAGCCAGGAGCCCCGACTTGACACCGTGCGACTTCTTTCTTTGGGGGTGGGTAAAGGAAGAAGTCTACCGCACCAAACCGAGGACATTGGAAGAACTGGAGGACCGAATTCGGTAAGTCATGTCCTCCATCCCGCCGGAGTTCCTGCTAAAGTCAGTGGACGCCATTCCTGGGCGGCTCCAGAAGCTGGTGGAAAGAGTTGGAGCCCACATTGAATTTTAGAGAAAACCTACCATGTACGCCTACCTTTTCATATTATTTCTTCTGAAATAAATAGATAATATACGTATTTTTTTACCAATCCAAAATAGGGAGCTACTTTCCGCCCACCCTGTATATATATATATATATATATATATATATATATATATATATATATATATATATATATATATATATATGCATGCCTTTAGACTTAGCATTACCTAGTAAACTTTTGTCTGTCGATTAGTAGTCGGACGTTGTGAACAATTTTCAAGTTGAAGGAAGACATTTTGAACATCTAAAATAAACAATTATTGTTGCTTTTTTTGTTGCTGTATTTGAAATAAAATTTTTAAATATCGCATAATTTTTGTTAAGATATTGCCTTCATATAAAAGTTTACTAGGTAATTTGGATGTATTCGATCACCTGAAGACTAAAGCCCCCAATGTGATATCTTCGTTAAAACTAACGAAAATATCACGACTTAACCTAACCAATCGTCAAGGGCGTACAGTTGACCTAACCGGGCATTCAATTTAATAATTTATTATTATATTTGGTACTGTAAAGCAAAAAACAAGAATACATGGGAGCTCTAGTCTTCGGGTGATCCCCCGTATTTATTTATTTCAACATTGCATGAGAACACAGTGTTTTCTTCACAGATTGAGTTTTTAAAAGTACCGCCAAAGTTACCGAGTCATTTGACGTTTCTATAAAATTTTATACACTTCTGTGAAATCGAGAAATTCAGCCGGTCAACAGATTTACGAAAGAACGCAGTTATCAAGATTTTGAGCTTTATACTCAAGACCTTTGATTTGTGAAGTTGCATTTAAAACTTAAGTGCCTCGTGAGCTAAATGTAAATGCTACGCTCTCACTGGCCTAAGATTTTCCGCTCAGTCTTTTGTATGAAATTATTTATATTACACAGTGCGAATGTGAACTGGATACTAACTAGATGTAGGTAGGCTTTTGTACCGTTTCGTTTATATATATATATATATATATATATATATTAGTGGTGGACCGGATATCCGCATCCGCACATCTGACTGCGAATGTTATGCGGATATTACCTCTAATAAATTATGCAATTTACAATTAAATTAGCTTATAAAGTAGCTTATAAGGCCCAGTCATGCACATTTCATGTAAAGTATTAATTATTAATGAACAAACAAATATATAAACCTGAAAATATAAATACCTGGTAGTGGTAACACACAAAATTGAATGAAACTTGTTTCATTGAATTTTCTGTGGCTGAAACTCTTGAGAAAGTTATTTTTATCATAATGAAAACATTAATATTAATTTTAATTCTTAGGCATTGCCTGCCATAATAGTAATATCACGAAATTTGAAAAATTGTCATATATTCATAATCCTATATTATATTGATAGAATAACTAAATATCCGCATCCGCGGATATTGAAATTAAAGATCCGCAGATGTTGAAAAACTGACATCCGGTCCACCACTTATATATATATACGGTATTTATTTATTTATTCAGAGTAACGAGGAGATCGCAGCATTACTGTTAAGTATATGGGGGGTCAACGAACGTACTAACGAGGCTTCCGTACGTGATTCTTCACCAGTGGTAAGCAGCAATGCTCTGAGCTGTCTTAATCCAATAAATGGTTCAATCTGTATTTTTTTCTGTGTGTGTGTGTGTGTGTGGTTGGTTGGTTGGTTTGTAGGGTATTGTAGATATTCCTAGTTTTATAGGTCGGGTGCATGATTTCTCAGGAGCAAGATGCATCGGAAGTTTGGTTTCTCTCCGAAGCAATATAATGCATCCGTTCTAATCACAAATACATTCCTCGCCTCAGGCTTGCTCTACACAAACTGGACCAAGAATTCAAAATGCCAGCAATTTCAAACCTTGTTTTTATACAGACTCGTTTACATGTTTAAAATGATATTACGCTTATTCCCGTGTGATAACATACTTGCTAACCCTACCTATTTGAAGGCTATTCTACCACCTACCGATTTTACCGTGTATGCTCAGAATGTACTAGAGTGCATCATTTAAGGATAGACTTTAAATAATTTTCCTGGTGGGGGCATGCTCCCGAGCCTCCTGGCATTGATTACAAATCCTACCGCGTTTGCTTTTCAAAATGTTAGCAAGTATGTGATGTCAAGAAATAAAACTCGTGTGTGTGATATAACATTTTATTCCGTTTGGAAAAATTACATAATGGCTAAATACTACAGTAGGCCTAGGCCCCTATATAAATTTTCGTAATGCAAGTTTCTAATGTCTGATTACTGGAATTAATATAATGACTTATCAAGAAACCAGTATTGTTTTGTTTTTATTTTCTAACCAATTTTCTTTAAGTAAATAATTAAAATTTATATCTGTAATAATAACAACAACTTTTAAGATGAACATTAAAACCGAAATAATAGTTTGTGAAACTAATTATGGCGATGTTAACCTCTTCAAAGACAAACATTTCTGCCGATCGACCAAATTCATGAGACGTTGAAATTTTTTTTTTTTTTTTTTTCCAAATTCAAAATTTTTGAAAATGTTTTCATCTCAAATGAAGGTGACGAAAAATAAAACTATATTTCGTAAACTATCTGAACCGGTAAATCTTCAGTTTCGAGACCACCAGATTTTTGAGCCCCTGATTCGGCGAAAGTGAATTGGGTGGGAAATAGCGAACCAATCTAAAACGACCATCTAACCTAGTATAACTTAACCTGGACGTAAGACTTACCTTGATTGGTCCGATGGATGAGATGAGCGGATCACCAAATTCTTATGGCCCCGAAACTGAATATTACTCTCCAAACCAAATATTTATCTAACCATCTATCATACATTATCAAAAAACTCGTTTCCCAACGAATTGGGTAAGCCAAATGCAGAAGATAGAGGAGAGAAGGCAAAAAGCAAAGCGCACACATTCATTTGCACACGCATCCTGGTGGACCAACGCCCCCCCCACCCCTGCATGGCTAAATTCTACACCAGCGGCGCTTCATACGCTATGCGTGGTGGCGCCTCCAGGCCTCGTCAAAAATAAAAGACAGTCTTGAAGTTACATACTCCCAACGAACCACCTTCATTCGAACTGACTCGCAGCCACTTCTCGTGCATCACCCAGATAAAGTCCACGCTTACTCACGCGATCATTTACCATGTCCATCCAACGTCTTCTCGACCTTTTCTCCCTCCTACCTTCGCAAACACACTCATACACTCTTCACAACTGTCACCTAAACCAACAGAGTAAAACCAAACCTAATTATTTGTTTATTTGCCAAGACAACTGCGGTATTAGAATTTTCAGACAATGAAACAGAGTAAAATCTATAGGGTTTGAATCGCACTTACCTTTATTCATACTCGCCTTCACAGATTTTTACATACACACACACACACATGCACACACGTGCTTTGATACAGCTGTATCAAAGCAATTGGCCTTGGAGCTTTCTATTACTGGTGTTTTATAAAGCTAAGAAGGCAGTTGAGTCTGTAATAATTAGGCTAATAGGCTATAATAACCCCTCTTTTACTGGCCTCATACGACGCCATACACAGCGTACAGGGGGCCTATCTACTCGAATTTTATTTTACTGTCGGTTATTCGATCTCGCCTCTATAAATGGTTACAGTTTCACGTTATTTGTATGACTGAAGCATTTTATTTTTGCATCTTCCCCAAAATGGTCGTTACTGCATTATGAGCTGTTATAAATATATACTTGTCGAAGTTGAATAAGCTTTTCCCCCATTTTGAATAAAGTATATTTTTTCCTGTTTTGTAACAAAGGTCTCTCGGAATTTCTTTTCGTCTGAAGTGAAGTTGGAAGGCCTTGAATAGCTGAAAGGAGGATAGCTTATCTCCCTTTTTAATCTCCGCTCGAGTCATGCACTGTAGGCGAAACTGATGTGCTAGCCTAGACCCATCGCCCTCGGCCCTGGAAAATATGGCCGAAATACGTGGGGTGCTCGGAAATGGTTTGGCCACAAGAAAGTGTAATTAACAATTGAAACGTTCCGATATAATTTCGAGATATGTTTTCATCAACAATATATTTTGCTGTAATAATTTTAATAAAAGTAATTTAGTACTTCTGCCCTACATTTTAATTTATCTCGTTCTTCAAATAGTTAACGATTTTTAAATTTAAGGACATATGGTGTATAGCCTACAACACATTTTTCGCGTAAGGCGTACCACTTTAATATTAAAAGAAAAAAATCTTGCACGCAGAGAAACGTGTATTTAGCCTGTGCTCATTCAAGCTGCCTTCCTTAACAAAATTGGTGGTAAATTATAGAGGAATTCGATTTGTAGGAAATTTGCCATAGCCCGTTCAACGTTACCATGATTAGGTATGCAAACCCCGATCAAAGCAGATAGCTACATAGTATTAAATGTACAGTAATTATCCCATTTCGATGTATGGCCTAACAAGTGCGTATTTACATTATAATTTTAGATTAAGACTGTACCACAATTTGCAATGCTGTAGAAAGCATTTTAGTTAGCATTATGTGCATTTGCCGGCATCGTCGCAGAATGAAAATTATGGGCGGTAATTGTGTTTAACCGAAGTTAAATTAAAAGGAAAGTGGTTAGATACACGATGGGGGGAGAAATATATATACATATATAAAAACACACATTCAACGTACAAGCAGCTCGTAGCATCATTGCTAAGCATATAAAGGGACAACGTACTAAGAGGCTCTGCACATGGCTCATTATTACTAGAAGCAACAGTGCTCCGTTATCATAATCCAATTAAAAGTAGGATGCATATCTCTCTCTCTCTCTCTCTCTCTCTCTCTCGCTCTTTTTTTCTTTTTCGTTTTTCTTTCTCTCTGAGTAAGACGCGTGACCAAAAGGAAACTCCAATGTTTTCCAGGTGCCACGAGTCAGATAATAAATAGGGACTTAGTCAAAATTAATATCAAGAATAAGAGTTGCCCCATCATTGTACATGTTGGTGGCAATGACGTTTTTCAGGGAGGGACAAGAGGGCAGACAGTCTAAAGTCTAAACCTAAATAATAAAGTCGTGCATCTACTTCTAGTATATAGGCCACCTCACTACCCCGTTGATAAGGATATAAACTTGTATAACCAATTAAGCAGAATAGTGAATAATAAGATCAGTGTGATTTTGGGGGATTTTAATTGTGGTAATATAAATTGGGAAAACAAAACAGCTGATGCTGAGGGCTCAAGACCGTTAGAATTTGCCGATGATAATAAGTCAATGGGTTCACGGTTCTACAAGGAGTAATAATAAACTAGACTTCATATTCACGAACGAAGATGACCTAGTCTCTAACCTGACTATTGGTGAAAATTTGAATAACATCGATCATAATTTGATTAGGTTTGACCTCAGGGTTCCAGTTAATACACGCGAAAAGACTTGTGAAAGACTGGATTTCTCGAGAGCAAATTTTGAAAGCTTCCGAAGTAGTTTAGACACACTTGAAGTTCTAATAAGTGACGATGTCAATGTCGCCTGGAGCTCGTATAGGGATCAATTTAGAATATTGCAGAACACTTTTTTACCCACACTAAAATAGTTTCCTTGTCAACAAAGTCGCCGAAATGGTTAACAGCGAAATTAGCAGTGCTATTACGGAAGAAATAGAACCTACAAACTACTTTGAGTCACATTTCAACCAGACTAATTCAGAAAACTATATAAACCTACGTCGGAGGGTTAAGGCCTTAATTAGATCAGCCAAACGTGATGAAGAAGCTAGAGTTGCCTCACTCTGTAAAGTTAACCCTAAAGAATTTTTTGCCTATGTTAATAGCAGAAAGCCAATTAAAAATTCTGTAGGTACCCTAAAAGATGGAAATGGCGTACTGAAATTAGGTGATAAAGATATAGCTAATACGTTAAACGAGTTCTTCGTTAGTCTTCACGGAGGAAGACTCAATTGAAGTGCCAAATCTTCGGATTACATATGACAGTGACCATCCTGTAGAGACCATAAGTTTTACGAGAAATGAGGTACAGCAATTATATAATTGATAAGATGAATAAATACAAATCGCCTGGTCCAGACTTATTTCTTCCAAGGGTATTAAAAGAGGTTAGCCACAATGTTTTTGACGACTTAATAACCATATTCAAACAATCAATCGAGTTAAGGAAAGTTCCAACCGACTGGAAATTAGCAAATGTAACACCAATCTTTAAAAAGGGTGATAGGGAAAATCCTTGTAATTACCGCCCGATCAGTTTAACATAAATTGTCGGCAAACTGTTGGAATACATCATTACAAAACGTATTGTGTATCACCTTGAATCTAACAATCTGACAAACAAGTCTGACAAACCTGTTAGAGTTTTTCCATAATATGCATACACTGTACGATGCAAGTAGGGCAGTAGATATGTGTATCTCGACTTTCAAAAAGCCTTTGACAAAGTCCCTCACGCGAGATTGCTGGCTAAAATCAGAGGACTAGGAATCACTGGGCTCGTTTCCAACTGGATTGAGGATTGGTTACAAGATAAAAAGCAGAGCGTGGTAATAAATGGAGTGGCTTCGGAGTGGACGCCCGTCACGAGTGGTGTTCTACAGGGTTCCGTTCTGGGTCCTTTACATTTTATCATCCATATTAACGATGTAGACGTCGGGCTTCTAAGTACAGTCTCCAAATTTGCAGACGATACGAAATTAGGGAGTAGTGTAGGTACTGAGGAGGGCGTAAGAACGCTTCAGAATGATCTTGACAGGTTGGGCGAATGGTCTGCTACTTGGCAGATGCCATTCAACTTGGACAAATGTAAGGTAATGCACATAGATTATAAAAACCCAAAGACCGATTACTCTCTCTTGGGAAGGAACTTGACTGAGACCGATCAAGAGAAAGACTTAAGAGTTTATATCAGCAATGATCTGAAACCGTCGAAGCACTGTGCAGAAGTCGAAAAGAGGGCCTTAAAAATATTAGGTTATATTAAAAAAAATAGTTCAAGTTTCGGAGCAAGGAGACTGTCTCTTTATAATTCACTAGTCAGACCTCAACTGGAATACTGTGCGCAGTTTTGGTCTCCATCCCTCAGGAAGGATATAGAAAGGTTAGAAAGGGTACATGCAAGGGCTACAAAATTGATCCCTTCAATGAGAATGCTAAACTACCAACGGAGATGGGAGCGCCTAAATCTGTTTACCTTAGAGACGAGGAGGTTGCGCGGTCAGCCTATTCAAGTCAAGATGCTCAATGGAATAGACAGGGTAGATTACAGAAACTTATTCTCACTTAATGCAAATCCGACAAGAAATAATGGGTTTAAACTGGAACTAAAGACATTTAGGACCTCTGTCTGCGGGAATTTCTTTTCCTATAAAATAGCTAATATCTGGAACCAACTTCCCTCAGAGGTTGTTTCCAGCCAAAGTGTAAATGTGTTTAAAAATAGGCTAGACAAAATACCGAATACTCTCATGGTTTAAGACTAAAACATAACGTAACTCTGCAGGAGTTCGCTTGCACGGTGTCTCTGTGGGCATGCTAATTATAGAGCTTTTTTATATATTCTCCACTTTCCTGTAAAATTTCCTTGGCTACTTTTACAAGGCAAAGGTGTTTTCTTCAACTTTTTTTCGTACCTACCTGTGGCAGGGAGGGAGCGGAGGGTGGGGAGAGAGCCTTATACTTTTCTATCCAGTTTTCTACTACTGTAAGAATAGTTGAAAGAAAAACAAACTTGTTTAATAACAGGAACCTCTCAGAGTGGACCGGAAGGTCTTTGAGGCTTCCTCTTGTCCTTGTATATCTCTCTCTCTCTCTCTCTCTCTCTCTCTCTCTCTCTATATATATATATATATATATATACACACACATTTTAACTGCAAACACAGTATAATTAACGTAAAGAACGACGCTTGTATAGGAGAATATTCCGCGCAAGATGAGGAGGGAGAACGAAACAAATGAAAAAATGAGGTAACCACCCGGGAATCGAACCCGGGATCTTCCGATTGCCGGTCAGATATGATAGCCATTACACCATGAGGCCCATGGTGTAATGGCTATCATATCTGACCGGCAATCGGAAGATCCCGGGTTCGATTCCCGGGTGGTTACCTCATTTTTTCATTTGTTTCGTTCTCCCTCCTCATCTTGCGCGGAATATTCTCCTATACAAGCGTCGTTCTTTACGTTATATATATATATATATATATATACACACACACACACACCGTATTTGTCGGCTTATAAGACGCACTTTTTTTCCTTATAAATACCTTAAAAAATCGCCCTGCGTCTTAGAAGCCGAAAGTGGGGAAGGATGAAACGTCCACCAATAGCACAAGTGTGTGAATGGGTGCTGGAGTCATGGCATGATGTTAAGAGTAATAATCATATTATCTTTCTTTATTGGCTTTTGGGTTTTCTTTTTATTGAATTTTACATATCCATTATATTAACAAAGTGCATCAAAAACTTTTTTCTTGAATTTACCTTTCCAAAATTAAGGTGCGTCTTTCACGGCGCAGCGTCTTGTAAGCCGTCAAATACGGTATATATATATATATATATATAAATTATATATATATATAATTTGGGGAAATTTAAGAGTTTATACTAAGAGCAGAAAAATATACCTGATCCATACAGTATATAGGCCATTCAAATCTTAACCTCATTTTCCTGTTTATATGCTTGGATTTAAATGCTACCATACACCTTCGGATTTTTTTCCAATTGCTTTCATAGTTCTTCATATATACAAGGCTTACAAAGAGCCTGTTCTGACATTGATCTCACCTGTTCAAAATCCTGTTACAACATCTACAGTCCGGGCATGAGGGATCCATAATTCCATATACTGGAAACAAAGCCCGTTTCCAGTTAACAGTTAGCTCCCATTCTCCCTATCCCAAGAAAATTTGCCTTGGTAGGCTTCTACACACACACACACACGTATATATATGCAAGATGTTTGGCATCTGTCGATTGTGCATGACATTGAATATACATTTTTTAGTTATAGCTGTTTTTTGTAAGATTGCGTATATAACAGTTTTTGTGATTCACATTGTTTGCAATTTGCATGACTTGCTCAGTCTTGCATAATTCATGCACGAGATATCTGGAAAAGTGCATCACGCACTCTGTAGCATTGCATGAATTTGTTGAAATATAAGTGTATTTTACCCTTTAGTTTTTAAATGGAATATTGGTGTACACGGGCACAAATATATGAAATCTGATATATATACTGTATATAATCTCGAGGAGGACAATTTGAGGGATGAGATCGGGTTGGGGAATCGTGGCCTGAGACTTTGATCAGAAGTTGGTTAGAGGCAAATGGGAAAATATCTTTTGTTTATCCAATGTACCGCAATAATGAAATAAGTAGGCCAATGTTTGTGGTATGTTGGTATTAATGCTAACAATAAATATAAATAAGAAAATACAAATGCTTAGCAATGGAACCTTTTGTAGCAGTTTGTGTGTAGGTTTCATCATTGCAGGCCTATGTCGACACAGTCAGCTTGGGGTCAACACGAGTTTTTGGATGACGGGACACTAATAATAAGGTTCACAAATGTCGTATTCATTTGAGAAATAAATTAATTGCGTCTTTATACGTTAATTAGGATTTTGTTTTCCTCGTTTTACCCACCATTAATTAAATAAACAAACTCTAAAGCTTTTTCTCAGTTCCTTTTATAGGCTTAGATTACGTTCACCTTTTACCATAACAGTGAAGAAGAGTTCGGTATAACGGGGTTTTGGACAGTGACTACGCATTTTCTCTCTATTATATATAATATATATTATATATATATATATATATATATATATATATATATATAAACGACAGTAATCTGACTGATAATGTAGAAATATCCCCAACTACGATAACGGACCACAACATCATTGAAATAACAACTAATATAAAGGCAACAGGAAAGGAAAGAACAAGCACAACAGAAAGAAGCAAACTCGAAATTTTTAATTTTCATTCCAAAGCTATAAACTGGGAAGATGTGACATCCAGCATGGAAGTAATATATTGAAAAACCATTTTCGAGGCCAAGACAACGGAGATGCTAATGACGTTAGAGGAGAAGACGTTAGAAATTGTGGAAAAACATGTCCCAAAGAGGAAAGAGAGGCAGGTTCGAAAGACAAAAGAGGGCATTGTTCCGAAAGAGAAAAAGAGTGACTGCAAAATTAAGTAATTGTAAAGATAACATCAGAAAAATATTAAATGATAAACTACAAAGTATCGATGTCGTCATACACGAACTAATCGAGAAGCATACAGAAAAAGATGATGACGCTATAGAAGCGATAAAGGCTAACTCAAAGTACTTCTATAATTTCGCAAAAAGAAAGTCGAAAAACCATGCGACTATCGGACCTTTAAAAAATGAGAACAGTGATTTATCTGATGATCTAACAGAAGTATCTGAAATATTAAGAGCTCAGTACGAATCATTTTTCAGTATCCCAAAAACTGACAAATTGATATGCGATAGAAACGCGTTCTTTGAAGAAGAACCACAAGGGGAAAGTATAACGGATTTCGACTTTACGACGGATGATATTACACAAGCCATAGGGAAACTAAAAACACACTCAGCGGCAGGACCGGATAAATGGAATGCCACACTGATCAAAAACTGCAAGAATGCAATCGCTGAGCCCCTATACTGGATATGGAGACGATCATTAGACACGGGAGAAATACCGGGCATCCTGAAGTGCGCGAACATAATCCCAATATATAAAGGAGATCAATCCGAGGCCAAAAACTATAGGCCAGTATCGCTTACATCCCATCTCACTAAAATATTTGAAAGAATAGTTAGACAGAAAATCTATGACTTTTTGGAAACTCAGAAAAAATTCAATGATAACCAACACGGGTTTCGGTCAGGCAGATCATGCCTATCACAACTAATGGAACACTACAACAACATTATTGATTCACTTGAGAGTAATGAAAACTATGATGTACTATACACAGACTTTGCTAAAGCGTTCGACAAGTGTGACCACGGAATCATAATACATAAACTGAAATATATGGGAATAACAGGAAAAGTAGGGAAATGGATATATACCGTGATTTCCTTAGTGAGCGGCGGCAAGTCGTTACAGTACAAGGAGTATCTTCATCAGAATCAGAGGTCCTCAGCTCAGTACCACAAGGAACAGTATTAGCTCCACTACTCTTTATAATCATGCTAACTGACATAGATGAGGACCTTACCAGAGACAGCACAGTAACATCCTTTGCGGATGACACAAAGATCAGTAGAAAAATAAGAAACTCAGAAGACATAGGATCTCTACAAACCGACATAAACAGAATCTACAAGTGGACGGAAGACAACAATATGAAGTTTAACACCGAGAAATTTCATGTATTACGGTACGGAAAAAGAGAAGACCTAAAATCCATGAAACATTATACTCCAAATGGACAGGAAATTCAGAGAAATTCCAGAGCAAAAGATTTAGGGGTTGTAATGACAGATGATGCAAAATTGAAACACAAAATAAGATAGCAGTAAACAGAGCAAAGAGAATAACGGGTCAGATATTGAGAACCTTTAAACGAAGGGATAGGAATGTAATGATTCCTCTACTGAAAACCCTGATAATACCCAAATTTGAATACTGTTCGGTCCTAACATCCCCATATAAAAAAAGAAGACATTAGACAGCTGGAAGGGATCCAGAGAAGCTTCACAGCCAAGATCAATGGGTGCAAAGAACTAAATTACTGGGAAAGGTTACGAGAATTAGACCTATATTCACTGGAAAGGAGAAGAGAGAGATACACCATATTTACACTTGGAAAATAATGGAGAAACAAGTCCCTAATCTTACTCTGAACACTATAACTCCCCAAACAACGGTGGAAAGTAGAAACGGTAGACTGTGTCGTATTCCCAAATTGAAGGCGAGACAGGGAACATCTTAACCCTGAAAGAAAATAGTTTTGTAGTGAGAGGACCAAAACTGTTTAATCAGCTGCCCAAAGACCTAAGAAACACGAAGGGAGTTGCAGTGGAAATCTTCAAAAGAAGACTAGACGCCTGGCCCAGAACAATCCCCGATGAGCCGGGCCTACCTGGCTATGTGAGGTGGAGAGCGCAAAAATCCAACTCACTACTTCACCAGGCCAACTCGAGAGGAAGGGCGACAAGCTTGACCTTCGCGAAATGAGAAATCATCGCGCGAAACCTTTGTAAGGTAAGATATATATATATATATATATATATATATATATATATATATATACAGGGTGTCCTATAAGTCCGGCATCATAGGAAAAATAATAAAAAAAGGCAAAACAAAAGCTTTTATTTACAGAACGTGCTCAATATGTCCACCATTGTTTTCAATACACAAGTTCGGACGTGATACCCAGTCAGCAAGCACACGGTGAATGATGTCAGGAGTAATGGTGTTACAAATAATCACTGTTACATGCCCCAATAATGCGCTGCCGCAAATGTTCAACACTCCTAATTTTCTCTGCGTATACTAGCGCTTTCAAGTGGCCCCAGAAATAAAAATCTAGTGGCGTGAGATCCGGGCTTCTGGCTGGCCATTCCACAGGCCCTCGACGTCCTATCCAACGACCAGGGAATTGTTGGTACAGGTATTCCCTTACTTGGGTGCTGTAATCTGCAGGAGCGCCGTCTTGCTGGAACCATGTTGGGAAATTTCTTCTTCGTTCAAGACACTGGGAAATGCTTCTTTCTTGAGCATACGTAGGTAGGTGCCTCCAGTGACATGTTCATCGAAAAAGAGGGGGCCTATGATGGTATGATGCGATCCTTCCAAATGCCACACCATGCCATCACCCGAGATGCACCTTGTTCCTTTGAAGAGGTATACCAGTGAGGGTTGTTTTGAGACCAGTAGCGGGTGTTCTGTCAATTTACCTCACCATTTCCATAAAAAATAGCCTCGTCACTGAACAGAATGGTGGACGGGAAATTGGCATCCCGAGCATATTGTTCCGTAGCCCATTCACAAAATTCCATCCGCCGGTCGGGATCATCTTCGCTTAATTTCTGTAGGATCTGAAGTTTATATGGATGCCATTTGTGAGCCTGAAGAATGCGATGGATGCTACTTTTCGACACTCCTATCTCGGCGGACAATCGCCGAAGAGACTTATTGGGACTTCTGTTAAAATGAGCCAGGATAGCAGTCGCTGTATCATCGTCAGTGGACCTCCTTGAAGGTCCACTGCGTGGTTTATCTTCTATGGATTCTGTTTCCTTAAACTTTGCAACAAGTCTGCTAACACAACTGTGTTATTGGCTCGCGGTCCGGATGCAGTCTGTTAAATTCAGCAGCGGCCTCTCTTTGACTCCGATTTCCTATGAATAGAATTATCTGGATTCGTTCTTCCTTGCTCACAGACATTATGGCCTGTAGAAAGAGAAAAATATGAATTATGGTTTGTAGAAATAGAAAAATATGAATTTCTCCTATGATGCCGGACTTATGGGACACCCTGTATATATTGCACCTTTTGTTGAGAAAGAACAAAATCTATTCTTTGTAGGCAAGAGAAAGATAATCTTACTAGTGCATATTATGGTGGTAGGCCATGTAATAATATTGATGTGTCGTGATTGGCAAATTTTTTTTCTATTTAGGAGTTTGCTTTGCTTGCTTTTCGCTGGTCGTGAGTGAAACTGTTTTATTTTCGGCTCCTGCAGGCTAATTCCTCCGCTTAGGATGACGCCACACGTAATTAACTGTCAACTCGGTGCTTTTGGCTTTCGTCCCATTAAAGATATAAGAAGCCAAGAATAAAGTATGAAACTCATCTATGTAAGCCTCTTTTACTTTTATTTGAAGTCTTTAAGCATGCTGCATACAATATTTTTATCCTACTATTTCTTAGTTCAAGCTTTTTTAAAAATGTTTTATTACCATAACGCAAACTTATATTACGGTAATTAAGACACAGTAATGTATATGCAAATTTTAAATTTATTCCAACTTAGCCACAATTCAGGGTTAGAATTTTTCAAATTTTTAATGATTGAAAGTTGAAAATTGCCAGTTTTACTCCCCTTATCTTTTGTCGGTATGATGTTAGAATTATACAAGCAAACACTTTTTTCCTCATCTACATAGGCCTAAGCCCACTTGCTCTTCTCTTAATCCTTTGTTTTCTCATTGTATCAGTTTCTCAAAGACACTAGCATCAGACCTATCCTGAAGTCCCGCGTCTGTTATTTATTTTGCAAATAAATAAAATATGAGTATATAATAATTAATAATAAGTGTCTGTCAAGTTGACATCATCACTATGTAAAAATTTACTACCTAAATTTAGGCTATATAAAGCCTACTTAAAGTTATGGTGGAAAGATTGTTTTTGATCGAATTTTAATATTGCATTTGAAAACTATTATTATATACAGTATAGATTTTTTTAAACATATTGGACAATTGTGAGTAGGCTTAAGTATAATTAATTATCTTGTAGGCCTATTGTTTGACTGAATTGTGGCCGAAAGGTCCGACTTAATGTCAGCAAACTCTGTTGAAGCTTTGTAGTTTATATGGATGGTGCGTGTGGGACCGTGGGTAGGTTTCTAAGGCCTAGGAAAAAATTGCGCTCAGTAAAAGTTTAGGATCACCTGAAGGTCAGGGCTCCCAGCCTTCTTTAGTTAGCTTTATAAGGCTAACTAACGAAAATATAACTACCTAACCTAACCAATCGTCAAGGGCGTACAGTTGCCCAAACGATTAGTTAGGTTAGGTCGTGATATTTTTGTTAACCTTATAAGGCTAACTAAAGAAGGTTGGGGGCCCTGATCTTAGGTGATCCAAAGTTTGTTAGAGGTTGAATAACACCTTTTTAGATTTTGAACTACATTAGTGTTCAATTTTTAAACTTTGAAAAAGTATTTCATTGTTAAACTGGCTGTTAAGTGGTTTAAAAGGTAAATAATTAAGGGTTAAAAGTCTCTGGATGACTCCCACTATTCCTTCCATCCTTAGGCTAAGCGAATTGTTGAGGCAGCTCATTGTTTACTGAATGAACTTTTTATAATTATAGCGGAGTTATGTGAAGCAAGTTATCCTTCAGCTTCTCTTTTGAAACTCGGGTCTATAAACAAACTTTTAGACCCAAGGCTAGGCCAAAAACGCATTTTAAACTTATGAAATACCAGTAGGCCGTCTGAACTTAGGCCAAGTTCTGTTACAAGTATTTTCAACTTTTTATTAAAATTGTTTGGAGAATTTTGTTAAGCTTGAGTTCTTAAGAGGCTCTTATTTCATATTGAACTATTTAAATAATGGTGGTTGGATTATACGAAACGAAATTACTAAAATGCAGTAGTTTTTAATGATTTTGTTAAAGTACAGTACGCATTTGAATGTATAATAAAATATAATAAAAAATATTAATGTTATTGGTCATGCCATTTTCTTAGAAAAAAATTATTTGGAACTGTTTTATTTTTATAATTAAAATTTGAGTTTGTTTTAAAAGACTCTTGGCCTAATTCTGTAAAAGGTTTGATTTTTCTTAAATAATGGAAACAGATCGTTGTACATGAATCAAGTGGCTCTCACTGTCTCGCATGACCTTGAGTTAAACCTGCAGGCTAGAAGGTTCTTTTTAAAGTTTGTAGCCAATGTTTTTTTTTTTCCCTGTTTGTTGCTGCGTTCAGGTATCTTTATTTTATAAACAAAACCTTTGTTTTTGTCGCATTTAAGGAATTCAAATTTAAAATATTTAGTTACATTCAGATCGAGTTGCGATTTTGAAGAAGAGCGTAGGATGATGAAATAGACGCTGGTCGAACAGTAACGCGTCTGTTTACAATATATTTTAGTAAATAAACTTATATTTCTTATTATATAATAATTATTGAATACAATTAGGTTACACGCAATAGTTTGTTTATACTTCAATAAATATAATGGCTTTAGAAACTGTAGTTCCTCTTTATTCGTCGTTGAAGACTGAATACTTGAAGCGGTGCAAAAACATTTTTTATATTAGTAAATAAATTAGAAGCGTTTAAGTAACATTAAAATTAACCTTTTTGTGGTGAAAGTCTAAAGGGTTACGCAACTTCTAATTTTGAGCTGGTCAAAGGGTAAAAAGAACATTATTTAAGAGGTTTTCTTCTGCTACACTTATTGTTTGCTTAAAATAATAAAAGTACGAGATTTATTTGTGTGTGTGTGTGTACACAATAGACTTGCTTAAGGGTAGAAGTTTAACGTTTTGGAGAAAAATTATCGAATTGCACTCAAATTTTAACATGTTGTACAGCGTAATAAATAATGGGTGCACTCAAATTTGAAGTCGATCCCTTTACATGTTGACGTAGGCTTTAAATTAGATTTAGATTTTAGATTACACAGCTCAACAAAAAAAAATGTTTGTTTCGTTGCCAAGGAAATTCGTACGAATTTAGGGTATTTTGGGGTTGCTGAATTCCAAAATGAAAGTAGTTTTTCCGATTTGGCTCTAGTTCTTGAGATAATGAATACCCTCAATTAATAGGAAACGTAACCATAACGCGTGCATATGGGAAACTACCGGAACATTCTAGATGGTGAGACCGAATAAAATGCCATTATGTATTTCATGTGTTTACTTTTGTATGATTTGAGACAATTTCAATGCGATTTGTAAGTAGGCTCCGCCTGAACATTAATTTTTTTGCATTTTTACGTGTTTCAATGGGGTACCAATTATCTCATAAATTAGAGCCAATCTAGCAAAA
Organism: Bathynomus jamesi; assembly: GCA_023014485.1. NCBI lineage: Eukaryota > Metazoa > Arthropoda > Malacostraca > Isopoda > Cirolanidae > Bathynomus > Bathynomus jamesi. The sequence continues at coordinate 267,435 of JAJOZX010002789.1, read as the reverse complement.
CCGATGTCATATTCGGAATCAGCACCACAAAGTTACCCCAAAATCACTCTAATATGATTGGCAATAAAATGAGTGTTGACCAGTGTTATACTTTAAATTTAGATGTAGTACTATAATGCAAATATTCTAAGTTTCTTTCTTGGGTACTTACGTATTAACGGGGGGTCACCACATATTGATGATTGGTTAGGTTAAGTTGTAATATTCTCGTTAGTTGAAAATTTCTAATACATCATATTTTTTAAAATAGCAATATTTTTTAAAATATTTTTTTATACAATTTTCTGAAAAAAAATCAACTAACGAAAATATTACAACTTAACCTAACCAATCATCAATGTGGTGGCTCCCCGTTAATATGTAAGTACCCTTTCTTGTATCTATTATATCTGTAAATAAAAAAACTTTCGGAGCTATTGAAGAATAGGGACCCCAGCCTTCTTTAGTTAGCTTTATAAGGCTAACTAACGAAAATATCATGACCTAACCAATCGTCAAGGGCGTACAGTTAACCTAACGATAGGTTAGGTCGTGATATTTTCGTTAGTTAGCCTTATAAGCCTAACTAAAGAAGGCTGGGGTCCCTATTCTTCAATAGCTCCAAACTTTCTGCAGTTTTGAGCGGAGTAACAAATATCTTTCGCTCAGTCGCCTGTTATGATTGGCTGACTCGCGTAAAGTGGGTGAAGCTAATATCTCGCTCAGTCGCCCGTTAGGGTCGGATCTATCAAGATGAGCGGCGTTAAAGATCACGAAGTAATCACAAGCCCTAATGTAGCTTCATTCATTTTAATTATTTTAAGATAGCTTTTTGATTAACTGTACATACTATTAATTTTATTATTCGAACATACGGTATATTGTAATTAAACATCACTTATAAACCATTTCGACTCGTGAACCTCGTAAATCTGAATAAAGCGTATGGTGCGCGACTTCGACAAATGTTTTGCATTTTAAAGACAAATAAATTGGCGTTTGAATTATGAAAATCGGTTAATAAATGTTGGAGAAGTAACATTTTGAAGTATAAAGTCTTGTATTCCACCAATATTTTGACATGTCACTGAGAAAAACGAGGCTCACCATGGGGGGAGGGCAAAGGGAGCTATAGCACTCATTTCTACATTTAATATTGGCTTAAAAATTCTCAGCGGGCTTCCTGAATGGTGGTTGAACGAAAATATGTGAAAAATGTCTTCTTTTTTTTTCCAAAATTCTCCCCCTTAAGGTCAACCGTGTAATTGTAAAAAGGATACTTGAAATCTAAATTGTGTAGACTTGCATATTGTTGACTCAGGTAAGGTTGGTGGGTTTGATTAAATTAGTTCAGGTTGGGATAGAGTTCTGGAGTACGATGGTTTAACCGCTGGACGAAAGGAGTGTAAATTTCTCGTTTACGTCTCACTCTCTCTCTTTTTTTTTCCCATTAGGCGTACGATTGGTTAGGTTAAGTTAAATTATTGGGTAAGTTAATCTGAAAAATGTACAGTATTGTGGAATGAGGTTAGAACTTGGAATTTCCATAGAAATACAAATAAATAACATTGGCGTTAACGTCTGTCGGGCCCAAATTCGATTTGCACAGTCACTCCTACATATTAGAAATGGTATACTCGTATAGGGTATGGAATTTATTTGGTTGTTCAGCGATTATGCATTTGAGAAGAGGGTGGGGTATGGACCTAAATTTTATGAATTTTTTTACCCTTCATATTGTGACTTATTTGAAAGAAAAAATATTAGCAAATGGCGTAACATCACTCATTTTTTTAAATGTTGACCGTTTTATTACTGTAAGTTAGCTTGCTTATTTGTCTCTCCTTTATCCTCCCCTCACTCCTTCTCCCTTCCTCTCCCTCTGTTCGTCCATCACTCGTCTTTCCCCTCGGATTCGGTCTCCCTGTGCCGCCTTTTGCCGGAGGGCCTGCGGTGCCTTATCTCCGTGCATTTGGTTTAAAAGGCGTCCTGTCTCCCTTTACGCATTGAGCCGTACGCAAACTTTCCCCTCGCAATCTGAGGGGAAGCCATAAAAGAAAGTCCGTGGGAGAGGAAGAAAGGGAGCAGTCAGTCAGCGAGTGAAAGGAGAAGTGAGGGAGAGGGAAAGGTGAGAGGAAATGAAAAGAGGGAATAAGAGAAGGAAGTAGAAAATTGAGAAAGGAGAGGTGAGGGTGTGAGGGGAGAGATTGAGGGCCGATTCACGGATGAAGATAAGAGGGAAGAACAATATTTATACTATGCAGGCGATGCAGAAGGGAAATTAGAAGGTAAAAACTGTGAACGAACACTCGAGACGAAGGCGCCCACAACAAACGACCACTTTCCTGTACTTATTTTTAATGAACGTAACGAAAACGTGTGTGTGTGTATACAGGTAATATATATATATGTTGGTCCAAAAGTCTGTTGCCCCGACGCATTCTAAACTATTTTTTGGGGGGCAACAGACTTTTGGGCCACCCTGTAATATATATATAATATATATATATATATATATATATATATATAAGTTGGTGATTCTTTGTTAACTACTGCAATGCTGCATTTGTGTCTTTGAGGTTTGAAAATCTTTAAAGCCTCGCTGTTCGGTATATAATTGGCAATGGTGCACATTGCTACAGTAGGGATTATCCGTGCTGCTCCCTTATTTCCCTTACCTCCTTTATCCCTTAGACCCATTTCGATCTCAACCATGTAAATTAATCTTATAACAGTAGCTGAGTCGTGTTCTGAGGAAGGCGGATTAAAGTTGAAGCAATGGAAGTAAGGCGGATTTTTACTTTGAAAATGGCGAGCCTTTCGCTGGATTGGTCGCCTCATCATTATCATTATAAAAGGAGCTTGATTTTCAATTCTGGAATCAGAGTTAATTGGTTGAAGTTTGTTTGATGTTTGTCGGCAGTCAGCGCGTAAAACTTTTAATTTAAACTGCTGTTAACAATGGTTCATGGTTTCCCTTTTGAAGGCACGACCAAAATAAGAGTTCAGGATTACAGCTTGCTTTCATGCGGTAATCCTGAGCTGAAAAATATATATGTAATAATAATATAATAATAAAAGTAAACTGTGTGCCATGACCTATGAACTTAAATTTTTAACAGTACTCGAGATTTTTACCTCTGTGTAAAGGTTTACACAGCTGACATCCCCGACTGAAAGATTTCAAGGAATCTTATTTTTGTAATTTTTTTTTGACTGTTCGACTCTGGGTCATAATAACGGGACAGTGTGTGTGTGTGTGTGTAATAACCCATTAAAAGCTCTTCTAAAGGCTTAAATAAAGACTTCTCCTAAACAAGCACAAAATTAAGGAGATTAAATTGTGGTGGTGCGACCACGCTTTCACCATTTATATACAACGTCTACTTGTGTGTGTATACACAAACACACACACACACACACATCCTATCCACACAAATCAAACCGAATTCTGTTGGTGCTTTCCGCGTTCACTGCAGTCTTAAGAGGTATACTCGGAATCTCTCCTTTGATTTGTCAGTGAGAAAGTTAACCCACAACAACGTGTCTGTTGTAATTCAAAAAAAAAAAAAAGCAGCTTGCACTCTCTTTGATTGCTTTTCGATGTCAGATGAAAAACTAGCACGCACTTATACCGTTGATATTATATTTTAGAATTCAGAGTACTATTTAGTCTCAACAAGTTGTGTAACTTAGTGTAGTATATTTAAATTTTTTTTTAATTTTCGTTTTATTATTAAGTCAGAAACTTCTAAAATCCCACAAGTTCAATAAAGCCTCTAGTTTCATTTGATCTTGTGTGTGAAAGCAATTTGAATTTTAATTACTTTCAGACCTAGGCCCTGTGAACGCTTTTAATAATCTAAAAAGTATGAGTATTACTGTATTTATACTGCAGTTGACCACCTCCAGTATTTCTGTTTTTATTCCGGCTGGTTAAGTTAATTTCTATCAGCTTATCATTTACTGTCCGCAATACGCGATATTTCGAAGCAAAAGGGGCGTTTTTATATAATTTTCATAAAATTATTATTTATTAATGATTAGTTTCAGTACGATCGGAATTGATCTTTCTCAAAATGAGCAAAGAGTATATAGGTTACTTTTGGTTTAGGGTTTTGCGTTAGAATCCTAGAAATTGATGTAGTTCAGATTCCACTGAAGATGTCTTTGAAGGTTGAGAAAATTAAGCAAGAATGATTTTAAATTTAAATGTTTTAAAAGATTTTTCTAAGGTAAGAAAGGTAGTGCGCATCACTTTTATATAACTGTAGGCCTATTGGATGGTATAATGATACTGGCAATATAATTTAGTAAACCTTCGCTTATTGTACCATCGGTTACCAAAATCGAGATATACTGGGCCACACCTTTTCGACTCTTGTGACCGTCTGAACGTTGGTTGTATAGAATATTTAATGAAGCCTATTTTAACACGCCTCTACATTGTAGCTCGATACGGGCTTATTATAAGTACCTATCTGGATATTTGTAGGCATAGGCTACATATTGAGTAGAGTAATTTAAGCCGATGCTACGTTGAAATGTGTACCTTGAGCGAAAGATTGTAAACAAGTGCATTGCATTACGAACTTGAATGTTTTCACAAACTAACTGTTCTAGTTCTAGTTTTAGTTTTAAGGAAAAAATAAAGGACTTCTACAGAAGGTTGACAAAAGTAAATACACTGTTTTGATATCCGTTTTTATTACTGTGCAGTAATTTTACAATACCACATGTAGTTCCAATGAAACAATCAGTTTAGAACCGTGTTGCACCCACCCTGCTTTGCTTCATGCAAAGCTAAAACACGCTGGGTCATTCCATCGATTAAGTTTTTAATGTCATTTTGGGGTATTGTAGCCCATTTCTCTTTGAGAGCCGTGAAAGGTTTGGTTGACGTCTCCTCGGTCCCCCTGTCCAGCATGTACCACGCATGTTATGAGATTCATGTCTGGTGATTGACCTGGCCATGGTAGGCGTGCGATACCATGGGCTTCATGCCACCTCTGAGCTGCACCAGCTTTGTGGACAGGGGCACCACCTTCCATGGGCACAGTGAGTGATGAAGATAGATTACTATTGGCATAAAGTGGCAGCAAACCTTCCCCCAAAATACTCTTAATATTTTGCGGAATTGACGGTTCTGTTGCATATCACTAGTTCTGATCGTCTCGTGCTCCAAATGGCAGTCCACACCATAACAGAAATATCTCCGTATTTCACTGTAGCCTGCAGCTGCTTCTGTGAAAATTCCTGTGATGGACGTCTCCATACCCACATACGCCCACTATCCGAAAGTGAACCAACTGGGACTCGTCTGTGAATATCACGGTGCCCCAAAACTGAGTCCCAGTTCTTCATCGATGCTGCCCACTGCTTGCGACGAGCAATGTTGTGAGGGGTTAGTATGGGCTTTCTTCTAGTTGTCGTACAATAATAGCCCCCTAACGTGGAGATATCTTCTGACGGTTCTAGAACTAAACCCCCACCTGCACGCCCAATTCACCAGCAGTTCGTCGTGGGTCCACTTCTGCACTTCGTCTGAAGGCACGTAACGTTCTCTGTGATAGACCTGGGCGGTCCGGACGGGGGAGATACCTGTTGTCTTGCTTGCTGGTTGTCTCCAACTGCAGTCACTCTGTTGATGGTCGACAGTGGAATACGAAACCGACGTGAAATACCCCTTTGACTACATAAACCTTCCCAAAGGCCAACAATTCATCCTCTGGTGAAATGTGTCAATTCGCACGAATCTTCACTACGTAGCATCTTGTAACTATCAATGATTCGTGGATTTCTTTCATTTTACTATAATACCTCGTCTTCACTTGACTTGCTTTCTTGTTTATTTAACAAATATTGCGCAATGTTAGCGGTGTCTATTTACTTTTGTCAACCCCCCTGCAGAACAGTCTTTGTTTTTCCAGAATTGTTGTAAATCCTTCTTTTACGATGCAAAGAAGTGGGTGAGCACATATATATATATATTATATATATATATATATATTTTTTTTTAATTGGGGTTGTTTAACCTCCTTCGCAACATCTAAGGTCATATGACGGAGGGGACCAACAGCTTTACGTGGGATCCGAACCACGGGTCGCTACATAATCTGGGCGCAGAGGACGGTCTTCTATCCAACTACTACCCAGATCCAATGTCGCTTAACTTCGCTGATCTCCAGAAGCGGTGTTACGACATCGGCCACGACGTAGCCTATATATATATATATATATATATATATATTGTACAGTATATATATATTGTACAGTATATTTGTATATTTTGGAAGGAAGTTTAGGATAATAAAATAGTTCCATTTTCTTCCGGTTTCAGCCAGTAACTTAAATACCCTATAGTTATTTTGTTACATATATATATATATATATATACGGTATATATATATATATATATATATGTATATATATATATATATGTATATATATATATATTTTTTTTTTTTACTGCAAACGACGTACAGTATAATTAATGTAAAGAACGACGCTTGTTTAGAAGAGTGTCCGCACAAGAGGAGGAGAGAAAATGAGCAATGAAAAATGAGGCACCTCCCGGGAATCGAACCTGCGATGATCCCGGGTTCGATTCCCGGGAGGTGCCTCATTTTCATTGCTCGTTTCCTCTCCTCTTGTGCGGACGCTCTTCTAAACAAGCGTCGTTCTTTAAATATATATATATATAATATATATACTGTATATATATATCGAAGAATCACTTCCTACACTAAGAAGAAATTTTAGGTCTAATTTTAATTTGTCTCCTTTCGTAGCCATATAACTGTTTAGTAGACGAATCTCAAACGAAATTGCGAATGATAAATTCTTATCGGCGATAAAGTTTGCCTGAGAACTATTTGAGAATTCTTTTGGACTTTTGGAACTGCTGATATTCGACTCCTTAAAACTTAACCTCGATGCGGGATTCCCGCATTTCCTTCCTTTTTGTGTTTGAAACGATGCAAATAATTAAAGTTGGTTGCGAGGATGTGTTTACGAAGGTATTTTTAAAAGATTTTAACTGTTCTCGACAGGAAGAAGAGAGTGATGCCGAAGGTGATAATGGGCAAGAATGGGAATAGGGAACGGATGGAATTAAGGAAGAATTGGAACTTTTGTTTTTGACATTTCCATTAGCCCAACACGATCCTTTTTAATGGCTTTAAAGCTCACAACTAATTACAGTACACGCATTTTTTTTTCAAATGTAATGTGTGTGTGTGTGTGTGTGTGTGTGTGTGTGTGTGTGTGTGTGTGTGTGTGTGTGTGTGTTGACTGAGAACGTAGTTTAGAAAGAACAACATAGCTAAAATAAACATTAAGTAATTTTAACATAAAATACGCAACTTCGCATTTTAACTTTTGAGTTTCCTATTCTCAGATTAATTGAAAGGAAGCACAAATCCTTTTAAAGGGAGTTCACACACATTTCACTAATAAAAGAAAAAGTATGGGGATAAAATGGGATGAAAAATATCCCATGTATAAGAAAGGAATTAGGCTAATGGGGAAAATAAGAGTATAAGAAATTGAAGAAGTTATGCAGTGTTACATTGAGTCATAACATGTATACAAAGATTAATTCGTAATCACTTATGAACACGGCTTTCATTGCATTTGTAAACATTGCTAACCGAGGAGTATTTTAGGATCAATGCTTAAAATTAATAGTTTTAACTTTTAAACATTACATTTCCATGATCATACTAATGAACTTCCTTTGATCATTTTTTTTTCCGTTTCATTCAGAATAATGAAGGTATTGTTTAAAGTGTTATGACCACATTTTTCCATGCAAGTGTGCAGTATATATACAAGGTGTTCCATAAGTCCGGTCTCGTAGGGAAAGTTATTTTAAATTAAATTTACAAAAGTAATACATTAGAAAAAAAAAAAAAAAAATTCAAATTGATGTCTCGTTTTGGGACCCTGGGACTTTGTTTTTTTTTTTGTCAAGTAGAATAACACGCAATGGCTAATATTAGGGTTGCCAGGTCTCCAGTTTTGGGCCTGAGTCTCGGAAATTGAGCTTTGTAAAAATGTCATTAAAAGTAGAATTTACCTCTTTTCTTACAGATTTTTGGCAAAATAAATATTATTTTAAAAAATGAGGAAGTTTATATATCGGTTTAGGTACGTAAACAAATAATGATGAGCTTCGTAGATAAAATCTCCCGATTTGGAAACCACCTAATCTGGCAACCCTAACTAATATGGAAGCGAGTTACACTCCTGAGGGAAAGGCAGAGCTTATGGGACACCCTAATATATATATATATATATATATATATATATATATATATGCTGGGTGATCCAGATAAATGGGACCCATAAAAAAAAGCCAAATATTCTTAATATTTAATTCCTTTCATAAAAACTATATATCATTCGAAAGAGTAGAGTTACAAGTTTATTATGAAATATTTATTTTTTAAAAATGACTCCTTTCAAATGTGCTCCATTAGTTGCCAAGCATTCCAGTGTTCTCGCTTGTAAGTTCTGCATCACTTTTGCAAGAGTGTGCGGTGGTATGGCCTGTATCTCATTTGTGATGGCGGCCTTTAATTCTTGCAAGGTCGTTGGGTTATTTCTGTAGACCCGACTCTTTAAATATCCCCAGAGATAATAATCTAAGGGAGAAAAATCCGGAGACCTTGCGGGCCATTCAACGTCTCCAAATCTTGAGATTAACTCGCCTGGAAACGTTTGATGCAAAACTGCCATGCAGTTCCTCGTGGTATGGCAGGTAGCTCCGTCTTGTTGGAACCAGTGGTTTTCTAGACAAAGATCTCTTAATTTAGGAATAAGGAAATCGGTCAACATTTTTTCGTAACGATCACCATTTACAGTGACCGTGTTTCCGGTGGAATCCTCGAAAAAGTACGGCCCTATGATCTGAGATGCAGTAAGACCACACCAAACAGTTACCCGTTGCATAATCAGCGTGACTTCGGTAATATTCAATGGATTTTCTGTTGCCCAGAAACGACAATTTTGTTTGTTTACAGTTCCATTCAAGTGAAAATGGGCTTCGTCTGACATAATCAAAGTTGTTAGAAAATTGGTGGTGTCATTTACCTTCTGTTGGATCCATTGACAGAATTGTCGTCTTCGTGCGAAATCTCCATCGTTTAGTTGTTGCACCGTTTGAATTTTATATGGAAAGAGCATTAAATTTTGCTTGAATATACGCTGTGTTGTTCCATATCCAACTCCTAACAGCTGAGAAGCACGTCTGATGCTTATGTTAGGATTATCCTGTACAATTTCATGAGTTCTGTTAATGATCTCGTCTATCCTTGCTGTGCGCACTCTTCCAGTTGGTTTTCTTTTTCCAATGCTGCCAGTTAGGGAAAAATTTCTGACACACCGACGGATTACTTTCTTAGAAGGTGATTTTGACATCTGAAAATTTGTCTTGAAACGTCTTTGAGCTGAAACTACACTTCTTCCATGCTCATAATATTGCTCAGTTATGAAACGCAGCTGTTCCACAGTCCATGCAGTCATCTTGAAGGGTTAGTTTTAACTAACACTTTTATTTTTTGTATCTTGTCTTGTATTGTCAAAACCTATACAATCCTGTACAAACTTGTAACTATCCTCTTTCGAATGATGCGTATGATTTTATAAAAGGACTTATACTTTAAGAGTTACAGGGGTTTCTTTTGGGTCCCATTTCTCTGGATCACCCTTTATATCGGAGAGAGAGAACTGATAGTCAATGGGAACTTTAGGTGTAGAAATTTAAGTTTAAACATTACTGCATCATAATTTACTTGTAAGCTCTTATCAAGTATTACTGCAGGAAATTTAAAAAAAAAAAAATTTTAATGTAATAAATCCTACATTCAGTTTATCCAACTTTACATATTGTTTTTTGTTACTAAGAATCATGATTGTCGTTTTACTGATATTTAAAAAAAGTTTGTTAGAGGTCAGCCAGTCAAGATCTTTGGTAAATTTATTTTTAAATGTGTTTCACTATATTAACATCTTTGTAAGAAAAAGTTACTAATGCGTTATCTGCAAACATTATGAAGTTAAGTATATTTGAAGAGCGTGGAAGGTAATTTAATATGCAATCAAAATAGAAGTGGACCCACGACTCAACCCTGAGGTACATCATGTTTTATAATCGATAGTGATTACGGAGTGCTACAAACTGATATGTATATATTGAGCGAGTGACTTTTAAACTAGTTTATAGCATCTCTGAAGAAATAACAAAATAGTTTGTTGAGTAGAATATTTTGGTCTGTTGCGTGAAAATCCTTATTGAGAAATCCATGAAAATGAAGCTCATAATTTTCTTATTTTCTTTAACGACATCGACACTTTCCATAAGATTTAAGATAGCCATTTCAGTCGATCTTTTCCTGCAGAAGCCATATTGATATAGAGATCATAAATTTTAGTTGATTTTGGATGCAAATTGACTGTAGGCTGGCCCTTGGACATTCGTTAAGTGTGTCAAGAGATTTAATGTGAAAAAAAAAAATTGTCTATAGCAGTGACTGCCAACATTTTTTAGGACAAGTACCATTTCCGGGTGGGGGAATTGCTAACAGCGATGCACTACCAGGGTGAGATTTGGGAGGTAAAAACATCTTGGAGTAGGTGGCGCGCCAATTTTTTTTTTAACTTTAATTTCTGAATTCACCTTAAAACAGGAATGAATCATGTTTTCGTGATGTAATTTTTTTGAAATCTTCTCTCATTTCATGTAGGCCCTACATCAGATAGACATTAGCGGACCACTAGTGGTATGCGGTATCACTGGTTGGGAACCATTTCTCTTTCTCTCTCATATTTATATATAGGTATATAATACACCGGCGATCAAAATTGTCATAAGAAAAATGTTCTATAGCTTAAAAGTTCTGCCAAAACCAATACAATTTGTACATAATGTAATAGATGTATGTTTGAAATTGCAGTGATCTTTTTAGCCTTCGTATCTTCATTAGTTTGTATTTAATCCTATAGTCTTGACATTTGTGAACTTTGATTCTCATAATACAGGTTGCATTTGTTTAAATATTCTTACATTCAAAACTTTATTTTTTTTACGCAGATTTACTTGCCTAACATTATTTAAGCACTGAAAACTATGACTATTGTTTGTTTTCCCATCGAAAATACTCGGCATTTATGAAGCAACTATTTTTCTTTTACAGAAATTAATAATGGCCCCCAGGAAAGAAATTCCAATAAAGAAACTCTTTGAAATAATGGCTTTGCATCGTCTTGGGCTATCCCAAAGTGATATTGCACGTAGGAGTGGCGTTTCTCAGAATGGAGTGTCCAAAACCATTCAAAGACAAAAGGAAACAGACTCAGTAAGCAACAAGAAAGAAAAAGAAAGGGAAATGAAGATGGATTATTGTTTAGAAAGTCCAAAAGAAATAGATCCTGACAGCACCTTAACTAGTCGTTGAACACAATTTAACATCAGAAAATAGCGTCTCCTGTTCAACTGTCCAAAGGAAACTAAGAGAGGCAAGGTTGAATGGTCGTGTAGCTGTTAAAAAACCTTATCTGAGGCATGTCAATAAGGAAAAGCGAATGAAATGGGCAAGAGAACACCAAAACTTTGCGTTAGAAGAATGGAAACGAGTCTAAGGGGAAAACGGGATGTGATAAGAGCAAATGAAAGGTTCAAAGAGCTGCATAGTATCTACAGTTAAGCATAGCGGTGGTATTGCAAAGATATGCGGCTGTTTTGTTAGTGATGGGACTGGGGACTTAGCGAAAATTAAGGGAAACCCCAACATCGTATCCTACAGCAGCATGCCATTCCTTCCGGTCAACGTTTGATTGGGAATAACTTCATCTCGCAGCGAGATAGTGACCCCAAACATAAAGCACAATGTTACCAAAGTTATTTGAACAGAAAAAGTAAAGATGGAGCATTAAGAATAACGAATTGGCCTCCTCAATCATCAGGTCTAAACCGAATTGAGATTGTATGAGATGAACTTCACAAAGGTAAAATCACGAGGTCAACTAACCGCATTCAACTTTGGGAATATCTCCAAAAAGAGTGGAATAATTTGATACTGGAGTATTTGGAAAAATTGGTGAAAAGAATACCCAAAATATGCCAAACTGTGATAAAGCAGAAATGATTTTTTGGTGAAAAGACGTTAGCGCCATAAGTTATTATAGTATTATAGAGTAAAAATGTAATGTAATTTCCCTTAAAATATGCATACTAAATCATTGTTAACGTTTATTTTCATTTACGACAATTAACGTAAGTAATCGCCAGCATAGTTTTGTTTTTCCCATTGTGATAAACCATAACTTTGATCGCTATTGTGTATACAGGGTGTTTCAGGAGGAAAGGTCAATACTTCGGGAGGTGATAGTATCGGTCATTGTGAGAAAAAAAGTTCATATGAACATGTCTAATTCTGAATGGTTACGGAGTTAGAGCTGTTTGAATCTGATGCGCGCGCAGCTCTTCGTCCCCCACTATAACCTTGAACCATGTAAGCTGTAATGTAAGTATGCAACAAATTTGTCATTTCTGTATATGATACCATTCAAAATGCCAATGTTTAAACATTAAATGTTAGAAACAGTAATTGGTTTCTCTTTCTTGATTACCATTAACAATGCTTTTGTATTTGTAGATTCAGAAAGCTCTATCTCCGTAACCATTCAGAATTAGACACGTTCATATGAATTTTTTTTCTCACAATGACTGATACTATCACCTCCCGAAGTATTGACCTTTCCTCCTGAAACACCCTGTATACATATATATATATATATGAAAATTATTTCACGAAAGTAACACGTGAAAAATATTTATGATGAATAAAACCACGAAGGAAAGGAAACACAGAATGGTGCTCAAGCGCTTTCGTCTAATGACATTAGACGAAAGCGCTTGAGCACCATTCTGTGTTTCCTTTCCTTCGTGGTTTTATTCATCATATATATATATATCACTCCCGCTAGGGTTCGAACCCACCACCTCTTGAGTAGAAGGTGAGGGCATTAGCCACTACGCTACAACGGGATAAGTTTACACACCCTGTCATATAGGAATCTCGTAACGCTTTCGCGTCCAGAGGCATTTTACGTGTTAACCCTTCCGCACTCGAGGTTTCAGTCAAACTATCTGGTGCAATGCTGAGGTCCCATAAATGGAATATCATGCATTGAACACGCACGATTTTTCCACTCAAGGGGTGGTGGGTTTGAACCCTGGCGGGGACTATTTTTTCCATCATGAAAAATCGTGAGTGTTCATGCATGATATTCCATATACTGTATATATATATATATATATATATATATATATATATATATAGTATATATATATATTATTAGTACTGAAAATTGACTGTCTGCAAAGTATATATAAATACACTAATTTTTGGAATCTGCATCTTCCATATAATATTTGAAGAGTAATTTATCTTTAACTTAACTAAAATAAAAAAAAAAAAGCAAGGTTAAAGGAGCCGACTAACTTTGTTGGTCTTTCATAAATGTTGAAGCTTCATGATGAAAACTCTTTATTGCTTTTGATGATCTTGACGTGAAGTAGAAGTGAAATAACCCATACAGCTTCCTTGCTCCGAGTTGCATTGGCTTCGGACTCGCTGAACTTGCTATGAATCGAAGCTTTGTTGTATTTATTCAATGTTTTCTCTCTGTACGTGCGTGACTTTTAAGTTTAATCACTTCACTGTATATTGAATATTAAAGCTATGGATTTATGCGTGCGTGCGCGCTGTAGTGATGGTTGTAGGGAGTGCTTTTGTTATCCATATTTAATAGATAGTCTTCTGTTCAGAATGTGAGGGGGAAAAAAATAACAAGCGGCAAGCGGCAAAGTTATGCGAGTTCTCTGGTGCAAAACGGTGGTGTTGCCTATTTTCGGGTCTTTGAATAGGTGTTTTAGACAAAAGGACGAGTTTTAAGCGTGACACTGATTTACTTCGAGGCGGTAAATATAATGTAGGAAACGTTTGGCTTACGTTATGGGCCGGCCGTGTTTCGGCAGCGATTCAGGTTGATCATCGAAGTAAGAAACGTCTGGTTTATAGTAGATTTCTGCGACCAGACGGTGTAATAATTAGTGGTTCGGATTCCACGTTGATCCGTAGCTTCCCTTTAACTATTAGTATGGAGGTAAGATCATGCAATAACATGCTGGGAGTGTCAATGAATGTTTGCAAGTTGTAGGCCCAACTATTTTGTTACGTTCTTATTTCTGGTTATAACCACAAATAAGAACGCAAAAACAGACGTTCATATATGAATTGTATGAATTAACGCAGTATACCTTTATATAAAAACGCATTTTAAAATGCAGATGTTTTTAAAAAAAATATACTTGTAAAAAATAAAAATATTTCCTCGAAAATCTTGACGTATTTTTTTGCGTTGTATGGCCTCTGCAGAACCTGTATGAGACCTAATCTTATGGCTCTTTGAACACTTGAAAAGGGATTGTAGCTGGATGTTAAAAACAGGTTTCAAACCAGATGGATCCGCTTTTGGTTTATTCATCTTTCTTATATCAAAAGTGTAGATGCATTTTACTAGTTGTACTTTTCACTCCGTCCGAGTCCGTCGTAACAATCCTTTATTGATGACACACACACACACACACACACACACACACATATATATATATTATATATATATATATATATATATATATATATATATATATATATATAGGCCCTGAGGCTTGATGCTGAACATAATTAAATTGACCTTTTAAATTCAGGTGATTAAGAAATAATTTTACTCATTATCTTATCTCTAGTTTTATGATTATATTGATGTATGATAACTGTGTCTATTTTACTGATTGAGTACAGTGTAGGGTTATTTTAATCATTTTTAGAAATTTTCGTGTTATATAAAATGACTCCCGTCACAGGTTAAAATTTAATTTTTTTAATGGTTTGCCGTAAGTGATTCAATTAAGCTTCTTTAACTGAGAAAAAAAGAGCCATACCTAATCTTAATCACTTGAATTTATAAATCGTGATTTGCAGTGCCGAGGAAGAGGAAGAAGAAGAAGAAGAAGAAGAAAAGAAAAACAACAGTTGCGTGTTGAACCATTATTTTGTAACTTGGAAGAGACGTAGGCTTCGGCTATATGCGGAGCCTACAGTTAGTGATACATGGTCTTGCTGCTTCTGAGCTTTTCATTTCGTTATCAGATAAACTTATGCGTAAAAGTAATTCGCAAAGAAGATGAAGTAAACCATTCGTCCCTTTTCGTTATCTGCATTTTATTATATTTCCTTTCTTGAGAATTGTTGGTGTTTATATAATGATGAAATCTGAAGTCGAACAAAATCACGTTTGTACGTCGTAGGCTCGTAGTACACACATTTATTACACATGATTTAATTAAGTCAAGGTTATACATTAGAACTTGTAGCTTTTATATATATATATATATATATATATATATATATATATATATATATATATATATATATATTCAGATGTTCCGTGCGATGATTCTTCATTTCACGGAGGTCAGGCTTGTAACCCCTCGTCTCGAGTTAGCTTGGTGAAGTAGAGTTGGTTTCTTGTGCTTTCCATTTTACGTATCAAGGTACTCTCGGCTCATCTGGTATTGTTCTGAGTCAGGCGGCTAGTCTTCTTTTGAAGATTTCCACTACTATACCAATCGTGTTTTGTGTAGTTCTTGGACAGCTGGTTGAAGTTTTGGCTAATATATATATATATATATATATATATATATATAATGTGTGTGTGTGTGTATCATTAATAAAACTAAATTAGGCCTTAATAAGGAAGTTATGCTTTTTCTGAAAAATAAAAACTCGTTTCGTTTCAAGCGTGAAACAAAGATTGTCTTTTTAATGTTTCACAGTATAATTTAGTCTCGGTATGACCTTTTTCTCGGACGATTTCTTCCATTAATGATGTATGAAATAAAACTTGTGTAGCCCTTCTTTTATCTTGTATTATCAGCAATAGAGAACAAGATTGCGAGATATAGATGTAGGCAGTATGCCTATTTGTAGGCCTTCTGGAGGTTATAATACTGCGTATATGGCAGTTTACCTTAGTGTTAGCCTATTACGTGACCTGTTGCCAAAGTTAAACCAAATTAGTTTCCTGTAGGCTCCTGTTTAGTAGTCTCCTCCGTTAGAAACGCGTTAAGTAATTTTATCAGTAGCATATATTTCAAATAGGAACAAATAGTACGGTATATCATTACTTGGTGGTACTCTTCTGCTTGACAGCTTTAAAGTGTGTTGTGTGTGTGTGTGTGTGTGTAAGAGAGAATCTCTGCAGTCGTTTAGATTTTGGGTCAGCCTTGTAATGCTATCTTAGGAGAAGAGTTCACTATTAGAATAGCCATTATTGCTTGTTTAAAAAGCCTAAACCGATTGAGTAATATTTAGGTCATTCTTTTTACGAATTGAAGTGCGTCAGGTTTTCACTTTTCACTCTTATATCTCAAGAACTTTCAAGCTCTCATGTACTTGGTTGATGTTCCACCCCTCATAAGTGTAACGGATTGATATCCTCTGTGTACATTGCATTAGTTTCCCGATGAAGCGTATAGGGAATTTAATCCCACAGATTCCCCGAAGTATATATACTATATAACAGTTCTCTCTGTATGAACTGCTCTTGATCCCGCAGATGTAACTGCTCACAAACTATTCTTCAATGAAATTTGCGCACTGAATTCGCCACATTCCATTTTATCACGTGTGTAAAAAGTCGTCATATTTTCGCATTTGTGCGGAGGAAGTGATGGGAAGGTTTTTTATTCCGACATTTTCTCGTTTCTTCCTCAATGGAAATACGGCAATCGCAATCCAGGATGAGGTACTCTTTCCACTCTACTTTCGTTGTTTAACTCTCTATAAATTATCCCCCTTTTCTTCCTCCTCTCTTGCTCCCTTTCCCCATCTCCTTTGCTTCTCCTTGTTGCCTCTCCCTTTTGTGATTGAAGGGAGAAACGAAGGGTGAAGAGCGTCGTAAATAAGTGTAAATTGGCAGAGAGAGAGAGAGAGAGAGAGAGAGAGAGAGAGAGAGAGAGAGAGAGAGAGAGAGAGAGAGAGAGACTTGATAATAAATTATTAGTATGAAACGAGCCAGGCAACAACTACAAATATATAAATAAACAGATAAATGGAGAATAAGCCATTAGAGCAAGTTCAGTCGACACAGGAAATGAAATTGAATAAAACATATAAGGCTTTATTTATGCATACTGAGTTTATGGTTAATTAGGACGAAAAATAGCGAATAAAAGAGGAACCAGTGGGTGGAGTTATATCTGCCGTTTGATCAGGGTACTCTTATTATACCCTTGTTGCCCTTGTAACGATTAAAGGAGTGTATGTGTATGTGTGTGTGAATGAAGTTCAAATTATTCACATGAATATGAGCGAATAATTACTTGGAGATCTTTTTAATTAAATTGGTCAGTGTGAGAAGAGTGTGACAGAACAGGTCTTCAAAACTTTTTCATAGATGTTACTGAATATGGACACAGAAAAATGGCTTTCCTCTTTTAAGTGAAAGGCCGTTGAAACTACTCCGTCACACAAATGTGTACGTACTGTTTGAAAGTAATTTCGTAGAGAATTGAAGACATAATTAAACTGAAGAAACTTGGCTCACAATATTCTCGGCACTCAATTTATTTGAGTGAGTGGTGACCTAATTTATAACACACACACACACACACACACACACATATATATATATATATATGTGTGTGTGTGTTTTGAGTATAAGGTAACCATGAAAGACGCTAACATGCTTGGGAGGTTTCGAACAAGAGTGAAAGAACCTAAGCACGATGACACGATCCAGTCTGCAGTGTGGGTGAGAGGTGAGAAGAGGAATCATTGAGGGGAGGAAAACTGAATGAGAGAGAATGTCAGGGGAAAACCGGTCGATATGGCTCTCCCCTTTAGTATCCTCGAGTACGATGTGTACTCTCTCACGTATGGCCGAGAGGGCGGCAAGAGTTGCGGCATTTTGACATTGTTGAGGGAAGTAGGTTGCGGCTGCGGACATGGGCTAATTAGGGCATGCCAGACAATCGCCCCCGCACGTGTGTGTGTATATATATATATATATATATATATATATATATATGATACTTTGAGGGTTTGAACGACGGTTCAGGATCAACCTGCGGTCCACCCCTTTGCAGTATTCCGCCTCATTTGTGGGATTTGGTGGAGAAGAATTTCTTTCCGATCTCCTCCTGCCCTCGTAGCCAGCCACGCATGGCTAATCAGGGACTTTGTACAGGAACCTGTCCAGATGGTTCTTGAAATGATTCAGGTTGGTGTGCTGGAGGCTCCTCAGTTCTTTGGACACGACATTAAAAAGTTCTGGGCCTCGTATTCCGAGCATAATTTCCATCGTCGTTTACATGGCCCTGTCTCTCCCCGCAGCTGGGACAGTACAAAATGTCCCTCTTCTCTCATTCCAGTGTGTTTCTATTTCGTTTCTAAGATTATTGACAAAACCCTCTCGTATTTTCCATGCGTATGTTACTGTGTACCGTTCACATCTTCTTTCCAGAGAGTAGAGTTTCAAGGATTGTAGTCGAGACCAGTAGTCGTCGGCTCACGTTTCCTGGCTTAGACGTAAAAGTTCTTTCTATGGCTTCAATGTTTGTAATGTCTCGTTTTCTTTATGGGCTTGAGTACTGAGCAGTACCGGTACTCAATTATTGGTAGGACTAAACTCTCCCATAATTTTAGCATGATGTTTGCTTTTCAGCTGTGGAAGCTCCTCCAGATGATTCCCATTATTTTTCTAGCTGTTGTAGTTTTAATTTTAATTTTAATGTTATTGTACTCTCTGAAATCAGCATCTGACGACGACATAATTACTCAAAGATCCCCGACTTGTGGGTGTGGTGTTATCTCTTTGGCTTGCAGAGTTTTGTACCCTTTATTCTGTAACACCTTGTTATTGCCATATCTTAGAAGTTGGAATTTTTCTTCGTTGAACTTCATACTGTTGTCTTCTGCCCACTTGAATAATGTTTCAGTGCCTTTTTGTAATTTTTCTATGTCACCACCTTCGTTCGTTTTCTTGCATATCTTTGTGTTCTGTGAAACATGATACAATGCTGTCATTTATATCTGCATCAATATCTGCAATCATTATTATGAACAACAAGGGAGCTAATACTGTACCTTGTGGGACAGAGCTCACGACTTCTGAGACTTCCGATTTAACTTCATTTACTACCACTCTTTGTATTCTTTGAGTCCGAAAATGAAATCTCCATCTTCCCAGCTTTCCAGTAATTCCTGTATTCTTAAGTTTGTTTGCTATAATTCCATGGTCACATTTATCGAAAGCTTTAGGAAAGTTAGTATATATTGCATCTATGTTTCCAATATTTTCTTATGGTGGTCTAATAGCTGTGATACTCATGATTTTTGAGCCTTGAAGCCATGTTGGTTTGGATTGTATAAATTCTTTTCTTGTAGGTAGCAAGTAGTTTTGCCTCTAATTATACGTTCAGAGCATTTTATAAGGTGGGAGATGAGAGCTACTGGCCAATGTTCGCGTTCTCTAATGGCAGTGGAATTTGTTCTGTGTCGAGTGATTTTCTCTGTAGTAAGTATAGTGGCTTGGCAATGCTCTCTTTGCATTTCTTCAGAAACGTGGCACTTCACGTGTTTGGTCCTGGTGCCGAATTTTCTCGCATTTGTGATAGAGACTTAATTACATCTCCTTCCGAGAATTCAATCTTGTTAATAGGTTTTTGTCCGAACTTCTTCTTTGATTTGTATCAGTCAAAAAATTCCTCTACTCTAATTTTCTACTTTCTTCTCAGATTTAGGGGTGCTAAACACCGAGTTAAGTTGTTCCTTAAGCAGTGCGGTCATTTTTTCTGGGTCATTTGTGTATTCGGTCGTCCCATCTATCAACGGACCAATACTCTCTCTACACTGCATTTTTCTTCTTGCAAACGTGTGGAATTATTTTGGGTTATTTTTTACGTTCTCTGCTACCTTATTTTCCCCCTCGTTTGTCTTATGGATAAATGTTTGTTTTAGGTCCACTTCTCTTTCGCATAGTTTATTTTCTAGTTTGAGTCTCCTTGCTTCAGTTCTGCAACTGTAGAGATTTTTTACGGTTTGTTTCCGTTGTCTAAATAATGTCTTTATTTTTCTCTCGAGCTTGCTACATTTTCTTTTTTGTCTCTTTGGAACATGTTTCAGCAATATAGGTTTAGTTTAATTTTCTATTATACGTAGTATTTCTTATGGAGTCTTCTTGTGTGAAGTAGCAATCTCCAATTTACTTTCTATAAATCTTCATTTACACTTTCCCAATCTACTTTCTTCGAACTTATATTTAAACCTTCAAATATTCCTTCTGACTTTCTGGAATGCGTTTCTTGACCTCTGGTTGCTAACTGTAATTGTATATCGATTAGATTATGGTCGGAGAAATTTGTGTGCGTTACCTCTTTATTTAATATCATCTCATTGTTATTTGTCCAAATTAAATCTAAAACCCTCTCTTTTCCAGTGTTTCACAGATTTTTTAGGTAATTGCATAATGTCCCATAATATCTAATAGCATTATTGCCTGGGTTCTACCATTTTTTGTAATGTTACCATGAAACTTCTCAACATTATATAACTTCATAATTTTTATTACCTGTTATGAATGGAAAATTAAAATTCCCACAAATTAAAATATTTGGTGCTGGAATTTAAAGTAATTTTAACATGTTTTCCATTTTATTGTAGCGAATTGGGATTAACTTTTTGTGGTGTTTGGTGGTCTGTAGACGTTCATAATGGTTAGGTTCCGTTCTTTTACTTCTAAAATAATAATAACGACTGTACTGTTTGATTTGCTTACCTTCACCTCGCATGGGTATATTTTTCACGTAGATACAACACCCTCCTCCTCGTCTATCTCCTCTGTTTATATTGTAGTCCAATATTGCTATTTCAGTATCCTCGATGCAGTTTTCAGTCTTTTTCGCATTTATATAAGTGTTTCCGTTAGACATGATATCTGTGTTGGTTTTCAGAGCTAAATTTTGCAAGTATTGTAATTTGTAGTCTACATGGTTAGTATACAGACCTTGATATTTGTGTATAATAAATTTATAGGGTTTCTAATTATTTATATGGTATATTATATATATATAACTAGAAACCCTAAAAATCCTATCTGCGTGGTTTGATGCTCATGAAATTGAAGTACTACCATGACTAGCTAATTCTCCCGATCTTAATCCGATAGAAAATCTTTGGAATATTGCTGAGCAGAAGGTCCAAAAGCGCAAACCAGGAACACTTTGTGAACTGAAGGTGTTTGATAAAATAATAAATAACCTCGCAATCGATAACTACAGAAGAATGCAAGAGGCTTGTCGACTCGATGCCACGACGATTAGAGGCCGTAATCAGGGCTGAGGGTAGACCAACTAAATACTAAGACGCAGAGATAAAAAGTCTTTAATAAAGGTTGAATATATTGGCAGTACTCGATAAACATAATGAATTTATTCTATTTGTTTTGTAACACCTGACAAGATATTCTGGTATGTCGTTATACATTAACTTTTCACTACCTATTCAATAAGGTTTTTGTTATATTTTATCTTTTTTTTTTTTTTTTCAAAACTGGCATACAGAGGTAGTTTTATAATCATAATGACGTTACAGACACTCGATATTCCTTATAAAAGTTTGTATATATAACTTAAAAGTTATTACCAAAGTCATGAGCGCATTTGAGACGGTATTCTATGCAATCCACAAGGAAAAAGAAAAAATTATCCTAAGGTCTTTCGTGTATTCAGCAATACACCGCGTCAGTGAATGATAACACCCTGACGAGGTGTATTGCTGAATACACGAAAGACCTTGGAATAATTTTTTCTTCTTCTTTGTGCATTTGGATCATTCATTCATTCATTTCACGTGTTTAAATGTGAAATGCATCCTATATATTAGTCAGTAACAGCAATGTTATTAAATTCAAGGATATATTACCCAAAATAAATTAGAAAAAGTTTTAAATTAATAACCGATATAATGAAAATTTAATTTTTCAATCATTGATTTTAATTAAAAATGAAAAAAAGGTAATTTCCAAATGAACTTCCAAACTTTAAATACGTATGAAAGGTCGAAATACGGAAGGATTATAGAAAAGTTCTAACAGTTAAAAAAAATTACAGCTAATATATGCATATATTATTTTATGCACGAAGAAGGGGTCAAGGGCGAATGCCCGCAAAAATGCCCCACACCCCTACACCCCCACACCCCCACACCCCATAGAAGAAGGGAGCCGAAATCAAGGTCCAAAGTTTTCGAGATGTCTGGACACTCCACGTTTGAAAGATTGGAGGTCATAGACAGAGTTGAGGGAGGTTGTTCCAGAGTTGATCAGTTGAATAGATGAAAGAGGGAGAATACCGATTAACCTTTGCGTTAGAGAGTTAGACACAAAAGGGATGAGAACGTGTTGAAACTCTGGTACTGCATTATCTCCTTAAATGAGGAGGCATGCAGTTAGAGCGTTCAGAATAGTAGTGTCCGTTACAATAGCGATTTGTAAAGAGAGTGAGGCAACACTGCGGCGAAGAGAGAGAGACTGTCGAAGACAGTCAGTAAGAGGTGGGAAATTGATGAGACGAAAAGCCTTTAATTCTACCCGGTCAAGTAGGGCTGTGTGGGTTGAGCTACCCTACCCATGAGAAGTGTACTCCATATTGGGGAGGACAAGACCCCTGTTTAGAGACAGCAACTGAGTGGGGGGGGGTGAAGAAACTGCGGAGCCGGTACAGCACACCTAACCTCCTAAAAGATCTTTTAGAAAGAGAGTATACGTGATCTTTCTAGGAAAGATCATGAGAAAAGGAAACGCCAAGAATGTTAAGAGAGAGGAAGGATTGAGTTGTATGTTGCTGAAGGTGAGGGGGACAGTCGTGTGGAAGATTATGATGAGTAGACAGATGAAGGAATTAAGTTTTTTAGGTATTGAAAATCACAAGGTTTTCTCTGCCCCAATCGGAGATAGTAGAAAGATCAGAGGTCAAATGCACCATAGCCGTTTCACGCGGAGCATGGAGTGACTGTTGAGAGGACCACTTTGTGAAGCCAGTAGAGAAGTGAAGAGTGGAATCATCGGCATAGGAGTGGATAGGGCAGGAAGTGAGACTTCAAAAATCATTGGTAAATAAAAGGAAGCGAGTGGGTGACAGGACAGAGCCTGAGGAACACCACTATTAATAGCTTTAGGAGAACAGCGGTCATCTACAACCGCAGCTATAGATCGTCCAGAAAGGAAATCAAGAGATGAAGACACAGATAGAAGGATAAAAACCGAAGAAGGGCAGCTTGGAAATTAAGGATTTGTGACAAACTCTATTGAAAGCTTTTGATATGTCTAGTACATTAGCAAAAGTTTCGCCGAAATCCCAAAAAGAGGATAACCAAGTCAAACAGAGATACAAGAAAATCTCCAGTCGAGCGTCCTTTGCGGAATCCATACTGACGATTTGAAAGATTGTGAGTAAAGAGTTTTAAGAATCTTCCTATTAAGGATAGATTCAAACTTCAGAAGCACAGCTCTTGAGAACAAAAGGAAGGACCCCATCAGGACCGTACGCCTTCCTAGAGTTGAACCCAGATCGGTCAGAAAAAACATCTTTGAAAGATATTCTAATTTTAGACATAATTAGGTCTGAAGGGGGATTTTATCTGTGGGGTTATGTTAAAACATTTGTGTACCATGACAAGCTCATATATGTGGCAGAACTTCGTCAAAGAATCGCGGGTTATTGAATCTCTTCGACAAGAGCAGTAATGAAATTTGAGCATCGAATACACTCTGTACCGAAGAATGATGATCATGTGGAAGTGTTCTAATTTCGAATAGTTTGAAAATATACATTGTATAGATATTAATTAATTAATAAGGAAATATCGCTAATTATTTTTAAAACATTGTCTCTCGGACATCCTTGCTTTAATTATCTAGTATAAATTGGTACTTTGCTAATAGTAAAAAGCTAAGTACAGTATTTACTGTTGCATGTACGTACAGTAAAATGGTACAATTAATTTACCTACAAACATTTTTTAATTGCTTATCAGTAAATACTTTAATATAACCTATTATTGTATCCTTCGGAATTTGAATGTCATATTTGCCTGTCCTTGATTGCCAGTAACTGTTAAAAAGAAGAGTTGAAAATACTGTATTAGGTATCCTGAAGGACAGTGTTTTTCAACCTTGGGGTTCGTGAGCAGTGGCTCAGAGGTGTTTGTCAAAACAAAAATCGGCCTTCATGGAAAAATCGAAGTTTATTTTTCCAGCGAAAATTACAGACTATGTAAAATTGGACATACTTTTTTAAAATTTATTTTTTAAAAACTCTTGTAATGTTAGTTTTGCAGTTGAAATTATTTTCTGTTAGTCGTAATCATCATCAACTGTTGTGTACTTCTTTCAATGTGATAACTGTGCCTGCTTTGCATTTCTTAATCTTCTTGTATTCCGTTGAATAGACCAAACACAAAGTAACACGTATACAATCATTTTTATTTTGTTTTAACTGCAACCATTGATAAAAAACACAGTTTGCATAAGTATGAGGTTGCAAATGGAACTAAAACTTTCAATGCTTCAGACACCAGTTCTGGATACTCGCTTTTCTATGCTATCCAAAATGTATACTAAGTCTTCTGACGAGAATGACGACTATTTGGGTCTTTTTACAAGAACGTTCTGTCAGTTTATCGTGTAGGTTCCTTGCTGCATATATATGTATTATATATATATAATTATACAGTATATATATATTTTCCCTGTAAACGGTTTTTCTATTGGATAGGCTAAAGAAAAAGCATGTAAAGTTTTTTTGAAACACACACACACACACACACACACACACACACAGGACGTCAAAGTGAACAAAACAGTTCCTATGAACATAAATCCGCAATCACTTCGTTTCCGAGATACATTGCTTTTATGCCGAGGACGATCTAATTAAAATAAGTCATTAACGCTTATCAAAGTTTATTTACAGCAAGTGCTGAAAATGATTTCCCATCATCAGAGTACATGCTTCAACTCGTCATTGAAAATTTTGCCGCATACGTTCGAAAACACGTACATGGTTGCGTATTGTTTCTGAACAATCTTGAACACGTTGCCATAATTCATCTATGTTATTAACTTCTCTCGCATAAACAAATTTTTTTTTAAATAAACCCCACAAGAAAAAGGCAGTTGCCTTTAGGTTCGGAGACCTGGGTGGCCAAGCGACGGGACCATGCCGCCCATATATGTACTCTGATGCAGGGAAACCACTTTCAGCACTTGCTGTAAATTAGCTTTGATAAACTTTAATGACTTATTTTAATTGGATCGTCCTCGGCAAAAAAAGCAAGCAATGTATCTCGGAAACTAAGCGATTGCAGATTTCTGTTCATAGGAACTTTTTTGTTTCCTTTGACGTCCTGAATATGTATACTGATTTATGAAACATAATTTGATACCTTGTATATATATATATATATATATATATATATATATTTATATATATATATGTGTGTGTGTGTGTGTGTGTGTGTGTGAGAGAGAGAGAGAATATTGTGCAAATACAGATTTGGATGTTCTTTGAACTAGGCTAATACGGAGCGTTGTTACTTTCAGTGGTGATGAACCACGTACAGAAACTTAGTCAGTACAATAACCCCCTACTTGTTTGGCAGTGCTGCTGAGAGCTGCTCGTACCCTGAAATGAACCTATGGGCGGAATGATGCTTTATGTGAAAAGATGTTAAACTCTTCATTCTTCCACTTAAGCTGTGAATGCATTAATCTTAAATTATCGATATAACAAATACAAAGTCAATTATTATTGAAGGTATTTTACAAATACTATACAAAAAAATCGGTGCTACTATAGCGTGCGGTCTACAACATATTTACAGATTCAATTACATTAAAACAAAAAATTGGAAGGACAAATAAAACAAGCAATTCATTTTTATGGGATATAATGCCCGGTTAGGTCAACTGTATGCCCTTGACGATTGGTTAGGTTAAGTTGTGATATTTTCGTTAAGACTAACGAAAATATCACGACTTAACCAATTGTCAAGGGCATACAGTTGACCTAACCGGGCATTCAATTAACCTAACCGGGCATTATATCCCATAGAATGAATTGTTTGTCCTTTAAATTTTTTGTTTTAATGTAATTGAACTAATATTTGTCTTCATGATTCCCCCTTTTATAGTCCGCCTTTACCTCACATTTATCCCCGAAGATAAAGTCAGGTCAGGTCAGGTCAGCACAAATTCAAGTCGGGTTAGGTTACTTCAGCGCAAATTCTTTTGTAAACTAAAGATATCTTTGTAGACCGCACGCTATGTTAGCACAAAAATCAATACTTATTATTGTTCATATCTCGTGTTTAATAATATACATTTAATCCTAGATTTTTTATTAGTATTTCATTATTAATAGAGATTTCAACCTGGTTTTAAACGAATTTACATTCACAATATTTTTTTATATCGGCATTTAAATCATTCCATAGTTTCAATCCAATGAAAATGGGTAATTTTTGAGATGAGGGCAATCTAAATTGAGGTATAACGTGCTTTGCTCTATTTCTGGTCTGATACGAGTGGATTTCTTGTTCTTACACTCGTAAATAAAAATAAAATGTGCTAGTTTGATTACATTATTGAGCTTTAGTAGTTTTACCTTTTTAAATAATGCACTAGTGTGGGGTCAAGGAAATCAGCATCAGATAATAACCTTATTGCTTGTTTATGGATGACAAACAGGGCCGCCGAGAGCTGCCCCGGGCCCCGAGGAAGAATTGGTATATGGGCCCCCCTGTTTACTCGGTATTTTATTGTGTTTTTTTGTGTACATAACAAACTGATTATATATCCAAGTCACTATTCACAACATACAGTATGAATAAACGACTCTGGGAAAATGACCATTTTTTTATTTTTTATTTTTAGAATCAATTATATTAATTCTATCACCATACAATTTACAAATGCGGTACCAGTCCATGCAGGCAAGACAATTGTTTACTGCAAGATTTTCATAATTAGGAGTGTACTTTCTTTGCCGTCTCTCTAGCAGAGTGGTAAATGATTCTAATGAAATTTAAAGTATGGGCTAACTGGCTTTCAGTTACAATGGTTCCAAGATCTGTCAGTCGGTCTTGGGTACTGGTGGACCGTGGATAATATTGTGTGTTTCAGTTTGACTATGATAATATCTATAAAATGTATGTTTATTAATTATATTTCCTCTGTTATTTAATGAATTGCCTTATTAATATTTTTAAATTTTATCCCCCTCTTTCCGGGCCCAGGGGATTTTTCCACGTATCCCCACCCTCTCTGTGGGCCTGATGACAAAGACACTGTTTAAAGCGTTGTCAGCGGAGTTTCCCCAAACGAGGATGCAGTACGTTATATAAGGAAGAACAAGTGTATGATACAGCGTTAATAAAACTACATTTCTAAATTTAAACATTATAGCAACGCTCCTTGAAATCTTTTTTGCGATATAATTTACATGATCACTCCATTACGAATTCTTATCTAGCATTATACCGAGAAATTTTGTTACAGTACACTCCTTTACAGCGATTTTATCAATATTAAATTCATGATGATACACATTTCTTTTATTAGTAAAAATTATGAAATTTGTTTTACTGGTATTTAGAAAGTTTATTGATGGTCAACCGTTTCATTAAATTGTTAAATTCTGATTTGAATATATTCTTAGCTGAATTAACATCTCTGCAAGAAAGACACATTTGTATCATCTGCAAACATTATGAAGTTAAGTATATCAGATGAACGTGGGGGGTCACTTGTATATAATAAAAATAACAGTGAACCCAAAACTGGGCCCTGTGATACACCATGTTTGACAAGCGCTTTAGTTGAGCATACCTTATTTATTGATACAAAATGATATCTATTGGATAAAATAACTATTAAACCAATATAAAGCCGCAACAATATAATTTATTAAGCGGAATATTAGGGTCTATTACATCAAACGCCTTACTCAAATCCATAAATATTGATATCATTATTTCTTCATTCTCTTTAGCTATATTTGCAATTTCCATACGATTTAAAAAAGCCATTCTCGTTGTTTTATTATTACAGAAGCCATATTGATTTAGAGAAAATAAATTGTAGGATTCTAAATATCGCTGCATTCTATTGCATCGATTAATTTTATATATATATATTTATATGTATAGAAACGACGTAAGTATAGAGGAGTGTTCTGCACACGAGGAAGAGAAATGTGCAGAGGAAGAGAAATGTGTGCAGAACACTCCTCTATACTTACGTCGTTTCTATACATTAATATACTGCGTCGTCATTGCAGTTAAATGTATATAGTTATATATATATATATATATACACTGAAGATAAAAGCCAGAAATTTGTTAGGTTCGTCTCGACGGAGGCACCTTTTCATCCGAAATGTGAAGCCTAATTAAAAGCCCTTTTGTGTACATTAATTTCAGCAAGAATCATTTCGGAAACTCGGCCAAATTTCTCTTCATCGATTCATAAAGAATAGAATGTCGAACATTTCCCATGAATACGTCTATCTTCTACCAGTTGGTCTGACACTATAAGATGGCCGTTTACAGTGTATGGTGTACTCGTATCGGGGTCTGACACTCGGGTATATAGTTATCATCAAATATTTCTAATCTTACTAACCTATCATGAAAGTGCATCGTATTGGCAAAGTTTCATATCACATCATAATGGCACACAACACACACACACACACATATATATAATATATATATATATACACACACACACACATATATAATATATATATATATACACACACACACACACACACACACGAACTTTGTGTGTAGATAAAGCCTAAAGTTGAAAGTATTGTATTTCGCCTTGTCTGTGCATGGTTTTCTAATTCTTTTAGATGGTAACAGGAGTGCCAAATGCTCTGTTCCTGTTGCAGACGGTGCCAAGACCTAATAGCCGTGTAGAGAGCTAAATGGTGCAGTATATTTATAGTTACTAACTTTTTTTAGGAGCTGTGCTCATACGACACAGAATTTATTAACATGTCCACCAATATTTTAGGCTTC
The DNA here is from genome assembly GCA_023014485.1 of Bathynomus jamesi. Lineage (NCBI taxonomy): Eukaryota > Metazoa > Arthropoda > Malacostraca > Isopoda > Cirolanidae > Bathynomus > Bathynomus jamesi. The sequence goes on along the minus strand of JAJOZX010002789.1, from coordinate 238,240 downwards.
TGATACGTATTCGTAAAACCAAATGAAAGTAGATGAACACCAAATATTGTTCTTTATTAAAAAAGGTGCAAAAGTAGCCTATAAATGCATGTGAAATCTTTACGTGAAATGAATGCAAGATTACGTCTGGGGAGTTTGCAGGTTTGAGTTTTCGAAAACTGTGTTTTTATAAACTTTTATCGATTTCCAGAATCACTATTGTTGAAATTGTACCTTCGTGACTTTTTGCTATGATGTAATTAAAGAATTCAGTTTGAAAGTGGCTCTAATCTTTAACGTAATAGACGAAACCTGAGTGCCAACTCATGATAAAGTGGTGGAAATAGCTAGTTGCAAGAAATGTGAAATAACATTTCTTAAATAAGAAGCCTACAAATCTCGTATTTCAGTTCAGAAATCCTTGACATGTTGATACCTAATAGTCCTAATGGCGGCTTCCCATTTCATGCTATTGACATTGTCATTCTCGGTTCGTAAGTGAGAATTGCTGATCAAATTTACACATCCTTAATCGAAATAGGTTCTCACGTAACCTAACTTAACTTAACCTAAGAAGGAAGTGGGAAAAACCCACTTTCTCACTTGATAAGAAAGGCAAGAGACGGGTCTTATTATGAAGTTTTAATATTCTTTACCTGCAAAGGTTGATAGTGACACCGGTTACGAAATTACAATGTTTTGATTACACAGAAAATACAACATTGTTGACGAAGATAATAATGTCTATCAAAAACGCTGAATTTGAGCTTTATTTTGAAGAACTGTGTGACCGTTCTTTATACAATATTTGTGTTGCGAGAATAATTTTTATTTATTATTATTATTATTATTATTAAATAGGAAATCTAGTGTTGCTTTTATTTAAGTTAAGAAACTTAATTTTTGTAAGGTATTTTTAAGTTTCAGCATATTGGCGAAGTGCGTAAGTGTGTGCATATTACAAGTATATGTGTACCTACAGTCCTACACTATATTCAAATAAGTCGGCAAAATTCACATCATTTTCTGATTATAGTTCAGGCAATCGCTTCTCTCTGGTGGGACTTGAGTACACTGTATTCATAAAACTTTAACCTGTACGCCTTGCTATCTTAAAATACAGTAACCTAGAATCGTAGATAATCCTGCTTTTATAGTTACCTAACCTAGCATAAAAATATTTTAACTGGACACTGTAATCGGGATAAAAAAAAAGGAACTTTCTTATTTGTTTCGGGATTATGAAAATCATTATTGATGAAAATCTACGGTTTGTACTCAATGTACAACCTCTTAATACAGGGTGTGAAATGTCTGCCGTACTTTTATAATATATACTGCGTCAATGAAATATGAAAAACGTCCGATCAACAAAACTGGAAAAAAAAAAAAAAAATTAGAGAATTTATTCTTTTTCTTCCCTTTTCCATTCTCGTCTGCACGCGACAGCAGGACAAAAAGAAAAAAAATTATATACTAAATAAGTTTATTTAATAATTTATTATATATTTACAAGATGGAAATGTGGCTTCTACAATAATCTGCATACAGACATTTTTGTAATGAAAATTTGGTGTATTCCATGATTATATATATATATATATGTGTGTGTGTGTGTGTGTGTGTGTGTGTGTGCGCGCGCGCGCGCGCGCCGTAGTTAGGATATTTTAGTTTTTATACTTAATAGCACTTCTTAATTTGCCTAAGTGTTGTCAGAGTGAAGAAGTTAAGACTGAGGATCTTCCAAGGACCGTTATGAAATGTAAAGGCTGTATAAGGATGTTTCTTGTAGCCTTTTACAAAGGTAAAGGTTTGTAGTGAATGAGTTAGGTTGCACCTCACAAATATCAGCCCTCTTCAGCTATTTTATAGGACCAAGCGTTTCCTTGGAAACTGAACTTACACAAACATTATTTAAAATAGTGTCTGAACGTTTGATTGATTTTGAAATAGCAATATTACCTCGAGTATTTTGACTAGCTACACGCAGTATTTATACAGTGCTGAATTAGGTCCATGGCGTGTTCATTGTACTATTTTAATTAAAGTAGATGCTGTTACCTTACTGATTGTGCACAAGGAATATATATTATATATATATATATATATATATATATATAATAATATATATATATATACACACACATTATGTAAACACGCACAATATTTCGTGATTATTTTCCATCATGAAAAATCGTGCGTTCTCATGCATGATATTGTAATTATGGAACCCCAGCGTTGCACCAGATATTTTGAATGAAACTGGTCATTACCTCAGGTGCGGGAGGGTTAACACGTAAAATGCCTATGGACGCGAAAGCGTTATGCGTTTCCTTAGTTGTTCAAATATATAAAAAGTTGTGTTAACTTTCATCTCGTCGTAATGCAGTGTCTAGCCTCCTCATCTTCTACTGAAGAGGTGGAGGGTTCAAACCACGGTGGGGGCGATTCTTTCAATTTTATATATACACGCAAACTCAGAATGGTCCCCTGAGAAACTTATATGTTAAACACAGACCATGCATGGAACAAGGAACTCTTCTGGGAAAATTAAATCCACTATATAGTCCGAATAAGTAATGGTAAATGACAAATACCATAGTTTTTCTTTTTCATGATGCTAGCCCGACGTGGGCAACGGGTCTCTCGCAAAGAGGTCCCATAAATATAGCTTCCCTCACCAGCTATCTGCAAAGCAGACAGGATCCAGCTTTGGGACATGGATCTAGGGTTTAAAGCAAGCCTAGTCCCACTACATTCAGAACCTCTATATAAGTAAAAGACTCGTTGCATTCACGTCGGATTGAATAAATCAAAGAAAAAGGGGTAACTATTGTATTTTTAGCCAAAAAAACAAAACTTAAACCTCAACCGGGACATTGAGCGTCCACTTTTCAAGGCACGTAACACGTCCGTTTAATATACACAAACTCAGAATGGTCCCCTGAGAAACTTATATGTTAAACACAGACCCTGCATGTAACAAGGAACTCTTCTGGGAAAATTAAATCCACTATAGTCCGAATAAGTAATGGTAAAATGGTATTTGTCATTTACCATTACTTATTCGGACTATAGTGGATTTAATTTTCCCAGAAGAGTTCCTTGTTCCATGCACGGTCTGTGTTTAACATAAGTTTCTCAGGGGACCATTCTGAGTTTGTGTATATTAAACGGACGTGTTACGTGCCTTGAAAAGTGGACGCTCAATGTCCCGGTTGAGGTTTAAGTTTTGTTTTTTTGGCTAAAAATACAATAGTTACCCCTTTTTCTTTGATTTATTCAATCCGACGTGAATGCAACGAGTCTTTTACTTATATAGAGGTTCTGAATGTAGTGGGATTAGGCTTGCTTTAAACCCTAGATCCATGTCCCAAAGCTGGATCCTGTCTGCTTTGCAGATAGCTGGTGAGGGAAGCTATATTTATGGGACCTCTTTGCGAGAGACCCGTTGCCCACGTCGGGCTAGCATCATGAAAAAGAAAAACTATGGTATTTGTCATTTACCATTACTTATTCGGACTATAGTGGATTTAATTTTCCCAGAAGAGTTCCTTGTTCCATGCACGGTCTGTGTTTAACATATATATATATACATACACACACTATATCCTTTGGCCCATGCTTGCAGTTTTCTACATTTTACCGTGCATCAATGCGTTTATTGCATATATAGCCATGTGTGGATGGCTATATATGCAATCCGTGTGGTTGAAAATATCTTGAAACGGTGCCTGAAAGAGTGCCAATAGTTTAACGATACTAAAATGTGAATCATACACAAATACGTTGACGGTTAAGTGTGTGTATATATATATATATATATATATATATATATATAATATATATATATAATATATATTATATATATATATATATTATACACACAGGGTGTCCGGGCTTAAATGGCAATAAAATAAAACGTTATAAATGTATTTTATTACAATTTAAGCCCGGACACCCTGTATATAAAATTTTAGTATTTGCGTGTAATGAAGTAATGAAAAAAAAAATGAATCCTAGACCCTCGTTTGCATGATTCCTGCCATTAAGATTTGTTGCCAATCCTTTTTCTTTCTTCACCCAATCGATAGTCATTCACTGCAGAAAATCAGCCACACAATGTTCAAAATCAATACTTTAACTTTTAAAATGTTATTTGACATTTCTCTCTCTCTCCATCTCTCTCCTTCAAGAGATATTTCACCTTTATATTTCTTTGTAATTTGTTGGTGTATGTGTCGAGTGTGTGTGTGTGTGTGTGAGGTAGCTGTATCGATTAATGTTACAGCTTCAGTACTGACTGTTCTTTTAAAGATTACGAGAGATGTAACGCCATTTATAATTATTGACGAAGCTTCTGCGTAACTGCTTTTTTTTTTTTTAAATGGTTCATTCGTTTATGACTGTCATGACACTGCGCCACGCATCTTCTTTGCGATGTATTAATGTATTATTAAAGTACAGTACTGTACTTGTATTTTAATCATCCAGCGCTACTGTACACGAAGGTCGTCCTGGTTCACCAGTAATTTAATGTCGTATGGTGTTTAAAGTGACTTATCATTGATTACTACACTTAAAGATAGAGAAGATAGGTCAAAATGTAATATTAAACTGATGAATTGAGGTCATGATATAGACCAAAAGGACAGACAGACACGCACGTAAATGTTGAAATTGAAGTTGTTGTTTTTTCCCAAACATATTTTTTTAAACTTTCAATTTTTGTTTCGTCACTAATTCTTTTTTTTTTACTTTCAGGTACTGATAAGTAAACATCTGTTCCCTGATCTACTCATTTGTCTCGCTGTCGAGGTTCCGTAATATTACGTTTTCTTTGTTCTTCAAATGTTTTTCTTATTCTTGATTCGTTTTCTTTTGTGATCTTTCTGTTCCGTTTTCCGTTTTATTTACTTTACGGTACTCTTTTTTTATTATTATTATTTCTTATTTTTCCTTGGCCCTGAACCGTAATTTTCAACATATGTGATTTTACAATGATTTAAATTCTCTCTAATTGAAAGGAAACTGCTTGAGACGGGGTTAGTCAGAATATGGTAGTAGTAATGATTCCCTTTGACAAAAAATGTAGTAGGAGGCGTTGGTCTGGCCTGGTTTTAGAATACTAAGAGTTCTCGGGTGATACCCCACTGCTATAGAAACGAAGCTTGATGGGCTCACTCGGGAGTGAAAATCTCTAAATAGACGTTTTCAGTATAACGGATGCTACTTGGGTATACAGTATAGCACTTAGTACTTTTTAGGAAAATCACGGGGTCTTTCCTGTTTCATTAACTGTTTCCGATTTTTATGAAAACAACGTGATATGTACAATTTTTCACGCTGATTTCAAAATTATAAACCATTTCATCGAGAAATACTTAGGTTAGGTTAAGTTAGACTTATTAGCATTTGATGTTTTCTAGGACACTGTTTATCTTTTGGTATTAAGTTATATTCTTGTAAAAAATTTACTGCATTTTCTTCTGTCTCAGTCTTCCTATATAATTCTATAAAATTAAATTTGTCAGTCATTGGAAAGTAAAAAGATATTGAACTATAGTCTATGCTTGCAGCGGAAGAACAAAATAGATGGCGCAACGCCACCGTTTAAAAAATAGCCTAGCCTATGCTTGCAGTGATAGTCTATGCTTGCAGCGGAAGAACAAAATAGATGCGCAACGTCACCGTTTAAAAAATAGCCTAGCCTATGCTTGCAGTGATTACACCGTTCTAGTACTTTTTGTAGTATTCTATAATTTACTTTTATTTCGAAAAAACTTATTTTTAGAATCGGTGTATTATTTTAAAATTTCTATAGCCTACGCTGTTTCAAACATTTGCTAGTTTCTGCACATTATAACTTTGGTTATATATTTCTCGAAATAGTTTATAATTTTGAAATCAGCGTGAAAAACTGTACATATCACGTTGTTTTCATAAAAATCGGAAACAGTTAATGAAACAGGAAAGATCCCCTTTTGCAATAAATGTAGTAGGAGGCGCTGGTCTGGTCTGGATTCAGAGTACTGGGTGTTCTCAAATGATGGGAAGCTTGATAAGAACTTTCGGGAGTCAAAACCTCCTAATAGACACCTTCATCTTCAGAGAAACTGCTCAGAGTAGAATTTTAGTTTTAAATAGCCTACTGTAGTGTGTAATAACCTTTTGGTTAACCTTTGGTTAGCTTCCGCCCGAATTGTTCATTCTGACGAAGGTCAAGCTTTTCACTCCACCTTAGACCTACAGTTTAACGTGGAATCCGAACCACGCCCCATCAGCAGCCCAGCGTCTTAACCACTAGGCCACCTAGGGTACCCATTTATCTACCAACCACTTTTTTTTTATTGTGTGGAAGGATGAACAGCTGGGTTTTGCTGCGCGCCGGCTGCCATCGGGTCTCGAACCCGGGGCCGATGGATTCGTAGTCAGCGACGCTAACCACTACACCACCGAGGCGCTATCGCTAACCACTACATAGAATTGAAAAAAAATATTACGCATTTGTACTCTGGGCGGAATTCTTAAATTGATGTGTGCTGACCGGCTGGAGGTTCCTGTGGATCGCTGCTCCTTTGCCATCTTTCTTACTGGAATTACTTGCATAATGTTAATAGGTAGTAAATTTTCAAAAACAAGTCTCTCGGCACAATGGCTTCGGCATCCAACGGAGAAATGATGCAATGATGAAATGATAATTTCTTGTACATAATGAAAATTCCTTAAAGAAAATGCATGGTGTTGATTAGATTAAGTAGTTTAGTGTTTCATGCTAACCTTTATTTTCCACCGTCCTCTAATGCGTAAGTGGGTACACGAGATAAGCGTACGCGTGGTGTGAATGAATTCTGAAGCTATTCTTTTTCATTCTACTTTTTCCTACTTTCCTATAAATCATCTTTCACAACTGTATTCTGTTAGCAGTGGCTGGCGGAGGAAGGAGATCCTTGTCTATTCTATACTTTACTATTTCTACTATTCGTGTGTGAAAGCTTTACACGTCTATAAATGTAAGCATGGTATGAATTTCATTTTCTTCATTGTCATTTACTTTTTCTACTTTTTTCTTCATTTTCTTTACTTTCTTGGCCTAACCAAGGGTGGATCTCTCTCTCTCTCTCATCTCGCTGTCGCTTCTCTCTTTTTATTCTTACCTCATTAAAGAAAGTCTCTCCCACACCTCCCTCTCAAACTCCACTTTCTACCTTTCACTTAACTCGCTCTTTAATCTTAAAACTCCCCTCACTCCCTAAAACTTCGTATCTTCACACAAACCCCCTCGTAACGTGGCTCCCCCAAGTCCCCTCACTCCATTGCACCCCTCCAGTTTCTGATCTCTTCTCTAGTTCTCTCCCCTTTTCGGACACTCGTACATCTCCCTCATCCTCACTTCATACAACCTCTCTCTAATCTCTCCCTCTCTTGTTCTCCCCTCTTACCTGCATGTAAAAAACACCTGAGGATGTTTGTGAGGAGAATACAAATTAGTTGAGGCAAGTTCCATTTCTTTATTTTAAGTTATTGGAAGTTTTTTTTTTTTTTTTTGTCCCGTTTTTCTGCTCTTTTTCCTTTTATTTTTTTTTACTTGTGTGCCCGAGTCATCCGGCGCGAGTTACACACACACACACACACACACACACACACAATCACACAATAATTACTACAGTAAGATGCATCGTAAAGAAAAATTATCAAGCTAACTGGTATATACCGTTATCGTTGGGTATGTTTATTCGTACGTTATCCAAAAGTGATTGTTCAGAATTTCTAGCAAAATATATATATATATATTTCAACCTTTCAGGTGTTCCGTACAATGCTTCCTTATTTCACGGAGGTTGGCCTGGTGAAGTAGAGAGTTGATTTCTCGCGCTCTCCACTTCACATAACCAGGTTCCTCCGGCTCATCTGGTATTCTGAGCCAGGCGTCTGGACTTTTGAAGATTTCCATCACTACACCAGTCGTATTTCGTAGTTCCTTGGGCAGCTGGTTGGATAGTCTTAACCCTCTGACTACAAAGCTATTTTTCTTCACGGTTGAGTATATTCCCTGTCCAGCCTTTAGTTTGGGAACACGACACATTCTTTCTTTCTTTCCTACTTTCTCCTGTTGCCTGAGTGGTTATAGGGTTCAAAGTGAGATTAGGGACTAGTTTCTCTATTAATTTCTTTGTGTAAATAATGGTGTACCTCTGTTCTTCTTTCCAGCGAATATACTGTAAATTTAATTCACGTAACCTCTCCCAGTAATTTAGTTCTTTAAATCCATTGATCTTGGCTGTGAAGCTTCTTTGAATCCCTTCTAGTTGACTGATGTCGTTTATTTTATATTGGGACGTTAAGATTGAGCAATAATACTCCAACTTGGGTTTGATTAGTGCTTTCAACAGAGGAATTATAATATTCCTGTCCCTTTTAAAGGTTCGCAGTATCTGTCCAGTTATTGTTTTCGTTTTGTTTGCTGCTATCTTGTATTTCAAATTTCGTGTCGTCAATTTATATATATATATATATATATATATATATATATAATATATATATATATATATAATATATATAATATATATATATTATATATATTATTATATTATATTATATTATATTATACTTTTGCTATGAACTTTGAACCATTACTTTTGGGTACCGTACAAATGAATAGATCCCTGATAACGGTATATACCAGTTAGTTTAATAATTTTTTCTTTGCTATGTATCTTAACTGCGATGATTTTTTTATTTTTTAGTGTTTACTTGATCTGTTCTGCGGCTTTTGAGTAGGTATTGATTGCTAAAAAGGGATTTATTAACCTTACGACGTTGATTCAATAGAGACCCCGTTGTCGTTCAAAGACTTTGCCTATGAATACTGGGATCTACAGTCCAGAGTTAATTTCTAAATCGTGTAAATAAACGTCTTCGAGAGGTTAATTTAAGAAACATGAATAACAAATAACGTTTAAGTAAACGTAATTAAGTCCAATGGTTTTTAAAAAGAGTCGCATGCATAAGTGTGGACCCCTTTTTTGTATTGTATAAGAGCCTACTAATTTAGGGGTACGTTGAGTTAGTTTCATGCAAATTTGAAGATTTGCTTCAAACCCGTTTTTTGCTTTAAGCTCAGTTAATATATATATATATATATATATATATATATATATATATATATACAGGGTGTCCCGTAAGTCTGGACCCATAGGGATTTATAATATATTTTTTTATTGTTATTATTATTATTTTATTATTATTATTTTTTTATTATTTTTTATTATGATTTTTATTTGTGGGGCCACTTGAAAGCCAAAGTGTACGAGGTCAAACTTCAGAACATTTTCCACCTTAAAGCACGCATTGTGGAGGCGTGTCAAGAAATTTCTGCGACTGTGATTCAGAAAGTGCTGTCGCAGTGGAGATTGCGTCTTCAACTATGTGTGCGACACAACGGCGGACACTTTGAACAGATTATGTAATAAATTTTTTGACTATTTTGTAATTTTATTATTTTTCCCTATGGGTCCAGACTTACGGGACACCCTGTGTGTATATATATATATATATATATATATATATATATATAGGCTGGAATGTATGCGGAAGATAGTTGTTTTTTATTTGGTAACTTAAACACACGACAAATGTGATCTTTAAGTGAGATTCTATTGATTTCGTTTAGTCCTTTTGCGCATAACTTGGATGACTCACCAGTATTATGCCGTTATAAAATAGAGATTATGCTTACATTTATGTAAGGCCAATACGACAATTAACAATACCATTAATGGTTTTCGTTTAGAGACTGGAAGGGCCGTATGCCGTAGCCGTTCAAATTAGAAAATGTTTTGCCCAAATTATGTTGAGAACTCTCTTTAAGTCCAGGTTCTCCCTATAAGGAATTTAGATCGTTCGGTTCAACTTCAGTAGGCGAGTGAAGACAAAGTAACTGCATCCATCAACTGTAATGGCAGTTGTTTTCCGCCTTTATGTCAATTTCAGGCTATCCTAAGTCCTCGTGAGTCCTTCAGGGAGCCACTTTTGCCTCCTGGTAGGGATGAAACAAGCCATAAACCACGCCTACCCTCGGATTTATGGGAGGGAAGAAGCCCCAAGCCACGCCCTTATATTAGAATCTCATTCGGTATAGAAATGTCGTCGTTGAATAATTCACTGAGGTTTCACTGACCTTTGAGCGCTGGAATGCGGCCGCCACGCAGAGGAGCCTCCGCCGTCCGCATACTGATAAGGGCAGGAACAGCATTCGCAGATGAGGTTGGCCCATAACGCGGGGGATTTTTAAGAGGATCCCGCAACCCCGGGGGGGGGGGGGGGCACTTTGAGGTGAATTCTTAGTATATAAAGATCTTGGAAGGGTCTCTTTCAATCAAAATTTTAATGTTGCTTTTCGAAAATCGGGCTCAAGTTGGACCTTATTAAATGTCACGCCAAGTGCAAAATAAATAAATAGATGATACATCGTTCCCGCGCTACACCGAACATTGGTCGATAAACGTGACGTCAGATTTATTGTAAATATTTCCTCTATACCAAATCGATGGTTTCTGCGCAATTTTTCTTCGAACTGAATTTCTAAAATAGCGAGTTTTTGTGTCCACACGAACTTCATCACTTCATCGTAATTTTAGCCTACGTTTATCCGAAATTATTTACACTTGCTTAAAGGAATCTCTTTATATATTAACAATTTCTAAGGCATTTTTAAGCAGTGATAACTATGCTGAGAATATTATAAACGCGAGGAAAGGAAACGAATGTAAACATTTCATTATAATCATTACAATTTTTTCAGGGCAAAATAAGATTATAACGACACTTTGGCTTTTCCATTTTGTTCATTTTCCTGTTTTCTGCAATATTCTGAGAAAAATATGAGGAAACATAACTTGCCATATAAATATATATATACAGTGTGTCCGTAAAGTCATGGTGGGATTTTAAATAGCTATATTATTGCAACGAAACATGATAATGAGATGAAAAAAAGGAAAATTGAAGAACAACTCTAAAAGAATAACTTTATTTAACGTAGTTCGATATGGGCTCCTCTGGTAGCCCTGAAGACATCTAGGCGATGATGTGTGTCCGTAAAGTCATGGTGGGATTTTAAATAACTATATTATTGCAACGAAACATGATAATGAGATGAAACAATGCCAAATTGAAGAACAACTCTCAAAGTTGTATCTTGTAGTTAGTCTAGGCTAAGCTTAACCTTAGTTAGTCTAGGCTGTCCACATGCCTATGTTGAACATGAGCGTAATAGCCCGAAAGTTAATGTGTGGTGTGCTCTAGCACGAGATCGAGTGATTGGCCCATTTTTCTTCGCGGAACCCACTGTGACGTCACACAACTACCTCGCTATGTTGGAACATTTTGCAGTACCCCAATTTATTGACAATAATGTCATCTTTCAGCAAGATGGTGCTCCTCCGCACTATGCCAACGTTGTTCGAGAATTCCTTAATGAAAAATTTCCACAGAGATGGATAGGAAGAGGAGGATGGAAGCCATGGCCTCCACGCTCTCCGGACCTGACACCTTTGGACTTTTATTTGTGGGGTTACGTCAAGCAAAGCGTGTACAGTGTACCCATTAGGGATATTCATCACTTGCACGAGCGAATCACGGAAGCTATCGCATCTGTCACTCCTGATGTTCTTGGGCGTGTGTGGCTGGAATTGAATCACCGCCTAGATGTCTGCAGGGCTACCAGAGGAGCCCATATCGAACTACGTTAAATAGTTATTCTTTTAGAGTTGTTCTTCAATTTGCCTTTTTTTCATCTCATTATCATGTTTCGTTGCAATAATATAGCTATTTAAAATCCCACCATGACTTTACGGACACACTGTATATATATATTGTAATAATAATAATAGACGTTTTTGACACTATTAACAGATTGTCATCGGAAGGAAACAAAGGCTTCGCTGTTCTTTACAAAGCACCACTCCGCACATACACCTATTTAGGGTCAGAGCAGCTCGCATTATCATTGTCAAGTATATAGAGAGGTGGCGTACCAGCGGGGTTTCTGTACGTGTTTCATCACCATTGATAATCATTGCTTGTGTCGTTAGTTTGTATTGCAGACACTTTTGGCTTTATAGGTCTCGGGACATGGTCCATGCATTGCAAATTTGTTTTCACCCCAAAGCAACATAAATGGTGCCCCCGTTCTAATTATAAATGCATCCATATCACCTCGTGTTTACTCTATATATGGATTGTACTACGAGTTACGCGTGTCTAAATTTAAACAAAAATATCGATTCTTTATTGAATATTAGACCCGCAACAGCAACTGGCTCGGCCTTACTTTAAAATTTAAATTTTTCACTTTTGAGTTGTTTACATACACTTCACCACACTTTGAACTCTCTCTAATTTTAAATAATCGCGACAAGATTGCAGTAAAAAATCTGGGAAACGGTGATAAGAGGCGAGAGAGAGAGTAGCGGTATTTCTACCGTGAGATGGAAGAAGTGATTTTAAAATTCTCGTCTTGAATATTTGTATAGGCCTACTACATTGCGTACTCGAGGCGTTCATCATTCTCTTGGATGCATAGTTGGACGCGTCGATGCGTGCTTGCACTCGTATATAAATTTAGGCTGGCCGCACGCAGGATCATCTCGCAACTCGCGACTGACTATTCGAGTCGCGCGTGATTTCACATTGACAGAATGGGAGCCCCGCGCACTGCAGCGGTCACGACGCGATTCCCCAGAATCGTGAGTCGCGAGACGATCCTGCGACCGCGCAGCCTTAGTCTCTTTTCCGTCGTACTCCCGATGCGGGTGGCGATATTGTTCTTAAATGTATTGAGGTCTTTCAGGATATTAGTACATTCTTCCGTTGAGGTTTGGGCAGAGAAAGAATTCGGGCAGTATATGAGACCGGAAATCGAGGAGACCAGCGGCGGTGACGACGATGGAAAAGCGACATAACGCGTAGGCAAAACGTATGTGGCAATAACTTTCACTCGTGAAGCGTTTTCAGCAGTGGCGAAATGGATATCAAATGTCAGTTAATGTAAGAATTGTACGAAATGTGATGAAGTCTGCTGCCATTATGTTATTGACCAGCCTTATTTTTCAAAATCGGGAGCATACAAATGTAAACATTTAATCCCTCTATTTTTTTTTTTACAAACTTCCTTGAAATGACTATCGCTATGATTGGACCTACCAATCTTACGTTACCTTAAGAGTCCGAGCAAAGCCGACTACCATGAACTGCTTAGAAATCGACAAATTGAGCTTAATAATTATTGATTAAGATTTAACTTTTCGTTCCTTTTCGCCTTCAGAGTTCAGAGTGGCAGGAAAACACGACCTACAGTAGACTTTCACGTATCTTTTAAGGGGTCATCTCACGTGCAACAATTAGGTTAATTATGATCAGTATATATATACAGAACCGTCGTTCGAACCCTCTAAAAGTAAAGTATATGTATATGTATGTATATGTATGTATATGCATGTATATGCAGGCGTATCATTATTATGATGTCACCTCTGTTTATGGTTTCGTTGAATCGGTGGTGCTGCTAATCGTTGAAGAGACTTATTTGGTCTGATTATAAGGAGGTGCCTCTATAAAAGCCAACCAAAGAGGTACTGAGGTACTATCTATCGTGAATGAGCGACCGTTTGAAAACTAGCATTTTTTTTCTTCATTTGTTTAATTTGTAAAAATTTTTTTTTTTTAAATTAACTGAAAACGTGATTTTAATTAATTTGCAATTAGTTTTATTGTAGTAATAAAAAGCCAAAAATAAATTAAAGAAGAGGTAAAAGAGGATAGTATTAAAGGAATGATTATAAAATAAAATAGTTTGAAAATGGGTTGTTGGTTGAAGAGACGCGAGAGGAAAAGGGAAGGCACAAACGAGAGAGAGAATGGAGGTTGTCTGCATTTGATAGGGAGCGGTGGGGGGGTGGGGGCGGGGGCGGGATGTGGGATGACGTCATGGTCATGCCCGCACACATTCACATTCGTGCATGCAAGCAGGCGAGTGTTGCGGGCGGGGGCAGAGCGTGAACCTTATTTGCGGGCAATTTGCCAACAAATTTCACCTTGATGAATAAGGGAAATGTAATCACTTTCTGATCCACAATTGTATCTATTCTGCGTTTAATTAAATACTTGTTATTATTATTATGTGATAAACCACCCATTTGTTCGTTACCAATAAGTGGGTCCTTAATTAATTAATGTAATTAAACCTTGATAAAAAGTAAGGTAATGAATGCAAAATTTGTAGTGATCAGGCCATGGTTAGTGTACCCTACTTTTTAATATGTTAAAGGCCGATGATAGCTAGTTAATATTATTATATGAAGAGGTTAACATGGGGTCATACGACTCTATTCCTAGAAGCAAGTGCGTCGTATGACTTCAGGGAGGGAACAAAAGGGAAGAGTTGAGGCGCGTTTTGCTCCTGATGAATCTTGTACCGGATCTTATAATACCCAAAGTGTCGATTCTGTAAACTAAAAAAGAGACGCGCATAGAAGGGGAATATGATTAAAGCTTCTTCTGTAGATACGGAAAATCAAAGTAATGAGCAACGCCTGGAAGGCTGCTACGAATTGCTCCTTTACCTCGAATAGACCTAACGATAAAATATCTTTTCTTGTGACTACACAGTCTATCATTACATATATAATAGGGCGCTGTTAAAGAAATATTAGAGGCTTCCCCTCTTTTTTATGTCATTCCCCTCGAATAAAGAATTTACTAATGATTAGACGAACATGGTTTAGGTTGATTCGCATCTTTCATCAAGTGTAATTTGTGTGAACTTTGCACACGTCACTCGAGGAAGTGTTTTCGGCAGGTGGGTTTGCTTTAGATGACGGAATTCAACATTTGAACACGCGCGTCTTTGCCTCGCTCCTATTTGAGACCTCGAATGCAGTTGAATACCCTTGAAGGGCGACTTTGATGTACGGTAAACCATCGATAATCATCAGGCTTCACGAATCGTATTCTCTCTCTCTCTCTCTCTCTCTCTCTCTCTCTCATATGTGTGTGTGAACAAGAAAATGGGATTCGTGAAGCCTGATTATATATATATATATATATATATATATATATATATATATAATTTGTGTGTCTGTTTCCAGTTCTGTTTGCTTAACATTAAAATTGCCTACACAAATTCAGACGTGATACCCAGTCAGCAAGCACACGGTGAATGATGTCAGGAGTAATGGTGTTACATGCCCCAATAATGCGCTGCCGCAAATGTTCAACACTCCTAATTTTCTTTGCGTATACCAGCACTTTCAAGTGGCCCCAGAGATAAAAATCTAGTGGCATGAGATCCGGGCTTCTAGCTGGCCATTCCACAGGCCCTCGACGTCCTATCCAATGACCAGGGAATTGTTGGTACAGGTATTCCCTTACTTGGGTGCTGTAATGTGCAGGAGTGCCGTCTTGCTGGAACCATGTTGGGAAATTTCCTTCGTTCAAGACACTGGGAAATGCTTCTTCCTTGAGCATACGTAGGTAGGTGTCTCCAGTGACATGTTCATCGAAAAAGAGGGGGCGTATGATGCGATCCTTCCAAATGCCACACCGTACCATCACCCGAGATGCACCTTGTTCCTTTGAAGAGGTATACCAGTGAGGGTTGTTTTGAGACCAGTAGCGGGTGTTCTGTCGATTTACCTCACCATTTCCATAAAAAACAGCCTCGTCACTGAACAGAATGGTGGACGGGAAATTGGCATCCCGAGCATAGACATTATGGCCTGTAGAAAGAGGAAAATATGAATTATGGTTTGTAGAAATAGAAAAATATGAATTTCTCCTATGATGCCGGACTTATGGACACCCTGTATATATATATATATATATATATATATATATATATATATATATATATATATATATATATATATATATATATAAGCAATAGGAAAATTTGTTGAATATCTACATGAAAGTAAATAGACTTTACTTATGTAAAAAAAATTACCCTTAAAACATAATAATTTTGTAGATTAAATTTAAGGTATAAGGTTTCCGTGATATTGACTTCGTACTCGTAATTGAAATGTAAACTCTTCGTTTACAGAACTTTTGTTTAAGGACAATCTTTTGCATTTGTTAACCACTAAACAAGAAAAAGGAAAGTTTCGAAACGTATGGCTAGAAAAAGAGAGAACATTCTGAACCCCCTTTCCCCACACACACACACACGAAGGGGCTGGGGGAATGGATGGGCGTGACCTCCGAAAGTCACCTGAGCGCGGGAAATCACGGAGTAGGTGACCGACCCAACTGTAACCGTGGCGGCGGTGAGATTCGAACCCTGGACCTTTAAGGTCCGAGTCTAATCTTTAATCCAGTGGTTCCCAAACATTTTGAGTCATTACCCCATTTTCACATGGATACCTTCATAATCACCCCCACCTCTACCTGTACTTAGAGTACGAGTACGTAGAAGTACTTGCGGAGTACTAAATTACCCCACTGGAAAAGCCAAATTACCCCATTGGGGTAATTTACCCTTAGTTCGGGAAACACACTCTTACTCATCGAACTCCGGCATACTTTTCTTAAAGAATGTGAACAAAAATATCAAATTTGAGTGACTTTGACTAAGAATTTTCCGTTTAAATGAAAATGAATTAAATTGTTTTGAAGATAAACATTTTCCGCTTATTAATCTCGTTAATCTTTCGTCCATTTGACAAAATATGTAAAATCAAAACAAAATTAAACCATTCGTTGAAGCGACTGTTGGTTTACGTCGTCGTCGTTGGGCCTAGGCAAGCTACGGCTTGGGACCGTAGCGCATCTATCCGGTATAGGTTAACCTGGATGATGTAGCCATAAGCACTGCCGCTAGTTAAGTGCCAACCAGTGATTATCTCACTAGCCGTATTGAGTCCGTTAGGCGAAACTGCGACAGTACCAAAGGTGGAAAATATAACCTTGGTTTTCTATTATTTATTTGCAAAATGGACATGGTATTAGATTAAAATAAATATTTGAATATAAATAATTAACTGACAATTGTGATATATAATTAATTATGTTACATACAATAAAATAATATAGTATACATAAAATTAGTATTAATGTGGTTCACAATTGAATTATAATGGGGTAACTAATTTAAAATGAATTATAACTATTCCGAAATTCAAGACGGTAAAATTAACATTTATCTTGAAACTAAAATAAGAGTATTCATACACACTCCCCCACCAGAGAGGAAGTTCAAAGAGTTCCGAACGACACAGATTTCCGCTGAACCTTTTTGGTAGCTACTTGTACCTCACTTAAGGTTGATTCCAAAAACGCAGGCTTAAGACGATCGATAGAAACCTTGGCGACCTTGGAACCGCGCTGGATGAGAAATGATTTGCGCGTACGTCGGAGAACTTCATAGGGTCCGTCATATGGACATTGGAGAGGCCGTTTTGGGACAGGTACACGAACGAAAACGTGGGTGCAAGACTGGAGGGCTGGGGAAACAAAGATGTTCTGTTGGCTAGTCAATCGAGGGGGAACAGGCTGAAGGGACTGCATGTGAGAGGAAAGTGTTTGAGCGAATTCCGTAGGATCACATGACTTATCCCCTGCAGTGAAGTAGCCACCTGGTAGCCGCAGTGTTGTTCCATAGACTAGTTCAGCCGCTGTAGTCTTCAGATCACTCTTAAATGCAGAGCGAATACCAAGCAACACGAGTGGAAGCTTATCCATCCAATGGGAGTCTTCGTGACACATAAGAGATGACTTCAGCTGGCGATGGAAACGTTCGACGAGGCCGTTAGCTTGCGGATGATACGCACAGGTATGCGCATGTACTGTACCCAACAAGCTGGTAAACTTCTTCCAAAGCGAAGACTCAAATTGGCGACCTTGGTCAGTGATGACTTTTGTCGGCAATCCAAATCTTGATACCCATCCATGAAGAAAGGCTCTTGCAACAGTGTCCGCTTGGATATCAGGAAGTGGGATGGCTTCAGGCCATCTGGAAAAGCGGTCGAGACAGGTGAGCAGATAACGTTGGCCTTGAATCACTGGAAGAGGGCCAACAATGTCTACATGAATTATTTCAAATCGCTGGGATGGGGGCGGAAATGCGTCAAAGGGGGACCTGGTGTGCCTTTGGACTTTGGCACGCTGGCAGGCAAGGCACGTTTTGGTCCAATGTTTGACATCCTTCCGCATCGAGGGCCAAACAAAGCGAGAGGTAACCAGGTGTTGCGAAGCACGGATACCAGGATGGGAGGGGTTATGAAGATCCGTGAAGACTGCTTTTCTGTGACATGGAGGGACATAAGGGCGAATAGCAGCTGTTGATACGTCGCAATAGAGGGCACAGACAATCCTGGCATACTCATTTTCTTGAGGGAAAGTGAGTGAGTGGAGTCTTCTCTGAGCAGTTCTTGTAGTTCCGTATCCTTATCTTGATCCTGTGCAATAGCATTCCACAGTGTAGAGCTGAGGGTAACAGAAGTAATCTCTATTCTTGAAAGTGCATCCGCTGGAGTGTTCAAGACACCTTTGATGTGGCGGATATCTGTGGTAAATTGCGAGATATAATCGAGTTGCCTGATGACTCTGGGAGAGTGGTTACAGCTGTTTTTATTGAAGACAGTGACCAAAGGTTTGTGGTCGGTAAAAACACAAAACTCTCGGCCTTCAAGGAAATGTTGAAAATGCTTCACGTTTAAGTAAATAGCAAGAAGTTCACGTCCGAAAGCACTATAACGCATTTGGGCTGGCTGCAGCTTTTTCGAGTAAAACGCGATGGGTGCTTGTTGACCGTTAATGGTTTGTTCCAACACTCCACCGATCGCAACATCTGATGCATCGACCGTCAGAGTTAGGGGGGCATCACTGATAGGAAAGGACAAAGACAATGCACTATTGATAGCATTTTTGGCATTGTCGAACGCCTGTAAACTATCGCTACACCATACCAATTTCGTTACCTTGCGTTTGTGTGTGATCATAGCGTGTAGAGGAGCAAGAACACTAGCACAGTTTTTAATGAACTTGTGGTAATAATTTACCAAACCTAGAAACCGACGTAACTCACGCTGATTACTTGGCATAGGGTAATTTTTTATCACTTCACACTTGTCCTGAAGGGGGGTAATTCCGTGCTGCGAAATCGTGTGACCAAGAAATTCCAAGGTTGGCTGTGCAAACACACACTTAGATGCATTAATAGTAACACCGTATTGTTCTAAGCGTTGAAAGAGGAGTGAAAGATGTTCCTTATGTTCCTCTTCCGTTGAGCTGGCCACAAGCAAATCATCGATGTAGGCATAAACAAAGTCTAAGCCTCTGGTGACCTCATCTATAAACCTCTGAAAGGTTTGCGCAGCATTCCGTAGCCCGAACGGCATCTTCACAAATTCGAATAACCCAAATGGTGTACAAACTGCAGTCTTGGGAATATCCGAAGGCTCTACGGGAATGTGGTGGAAAGCCTTAACGAGATCTATTTTACTGAAGATAGATTTGCCGTGGAGAAGAGAAGTAAAGTCTTGGACATTTGGTACCGGATATCGGTCCGGGATGGTTGTCGAATTCAAAAACCGGTAATCCCCACATGGTCTCCAGTCTCCTGACTTCTTCTGGACCAGGTGTAGGGGAGAGGACCAACTGCTTTTGGAAGGTCTTATTATCCCAAGATCCAGCATAAGCTGGAATTCCGATTTGGCAGCTTTCAGTTTGTCCGGGGCAAGACGTCTGGGTTTTGCAAACACAGGGGGACCTTTTGTTGTAATGTGATGGGTAATGGTGTGCTTAATGGTATCACCCATCTGCATTGGTTGAAGAATTCCTGGATATCGCTGGAAAAGGCACTGGTACATGGAATTAGGGGGAACGAGGGAAAGTGCAGAGTTCGAGGCGTCCGGAAGGGCAACCTGTTTGGCAAGAACAGAAAGCAGTGTGGCCTGGTCGCATAAGCGTCGCTTGTCAAGATCCACCAGGAGTTTGAAATGCTGGAGGAAGTCAGCGCCGATTATGGGATGCCGCACTTGAGCACAGATGAAAATCCACTTGAAGGATCGGTGAAGGCCCAAGTTTAGTTCACGCGACTGAGTACCGTACGTGGGTATGCGTGAACCGTTAGCAGCGTATAGAGGCGGAGATTCCGAGTGCGTATGACCAGATTTTTGAGGGAATACACTGACTGACGCTCCGGTATCGACCAAGAAATTGATACCAGAGTTCCTGTCCTTTATGAATAACAGGTTGGCAGTGCGAGTACTAGACGCCATTAGGACTCGCTGCTGGGGTTTCCCGACGAAAAATTGCAAGGGGAGATGCACTTCCTAGCCTTCTTTCCAAATTTCGAGTGGTAGAAGCAGATCTTCCCGGAACTCGAACGTTGCCTCTTCGTAAATCTTGACCGAGAATGGCTTCTTTGCCGTTGATTTTGTAGCAGAGAACAAACGTGGTTGAGTTGTTGACTTAACTCTTTCACTTTCAACTCCAGTTCCGATTGTGTGTTCACGTTGTTGACCGGAGCTGTGTCAATCTCCACTACTTTGTCGGCAGTTGCTGCTAGTTTATCAACTGGAGTAGCAGGATCCATAGTGGCCAAGACACGCTGAGCTGATGGAGGAAGTTTCTGCAAGAACAACTGTCTAAAGATGTCCTTATCGAAGGTTTGTGCGCGTTCGCCTAGAGCGCACTGCATAGCCCTCAGCATTTGAGTGGGCTTACGGTCTCCAAGTTCTTCTTTTGAGATTAACTG
>JAJOZX010002789.1:155000-212500 GCA_023014485.1 Bathynomus jamesi | reverse complement strand
TGAAAATGAACCACACTTTTTTTTTTCTTAAAGAAGTGTACATTCCCGACACCTACCTTACCTGTTCCCAGTCGTCCGCAGAGAAATCTGTACTTTCGGACCCATTGCAGCCTCTTTGCACGCATCTTTCCTATTAACAACAATGGCTTTTTAGATGACCGAATGCAGTCCATGCCACATTCCTTAAGCCTTCTCACTGCTCTTGCAGAAATGTTCACCCCACAGCTTTCAAACTCTCTGTAAATGTCATATGACAGCTTACTTGGGTTTTTCTAACAAATTATTAGAAGTTTGGAATTGTCTCTCGCAGTAGTTATCTTCTTTCTCCCCACTTTCCCACACATCGTGATCACGACAGTGCCATTCCAATTGTATTGCTGTATGATTCAGTGCATAGCTGATTGTGATATATTTAGGTCACTCGATATCTGTCGAATTGATTTTGTTCATGTAAAACAATCGCCTTATCAGTGTTTTTGTAGTTGTTTCTGGTGATCTGTATGTATTGGTCAGGATATTCAGTAACTCACGAACGAGAATACTAGTAAATACAACTTCTATTTACGTAAACTAGGCCTCGGTTCTTTGATTGTTCGAGTCAGCATCGAATTAGAGAATTTCGTCCACATTTGGAATGAGAGATATTTATATTTTCACCTAGATTATATAGTGTCGTATTTTTTTGTATATTCATTTGGTCGACGAGACATAACATCGACACTCAAAAAAAACTAATTTAACCTAATCTATGCAACCCAACCCGACCTAACTTAATCTAACCTACATAACTTGCTGATTTTATGTCAGGTCGATCAGGTATCGTAAATTCGCGAAGGTTGAACACTTTTCGATGGACTGTCTTCATTGAGGTGATTACAGTTTAGTTTGAAAATATGTGACTGTCTTATCACTTAATTTTTCATTCATGACAAATTATAAAATGTTAATTTGTCATTCTTTTACAAATAGGTTGAATCGTGCCAATTTGTAGTAAGTTACCCCAAGATATTAATTCAAGCCAATTATCTATGTTCATTTGATCAGAAAATTAAATATCCATCGTCCCACCTTATAATTCCATGATTACATTTATCGAAGGTTTTAGAAAAAAATAAATAAATATATATACATGTGTGCGTGTGTGTATATATATGTATGTATATCATTTATTGTGCCAACGTTTCTGAACACACTGATTCCATCATCAGGACTAAAAAAACATAAAATAACCAATATGAAACAAGTACAAAAAAAATTCTTATATAATGACTAATGTAAAATGACCAAAAAAAAAAAATCTAAGACAATAAAAAACTAAAAAATCACCAGTATAAAATAATACCCTTAAGTAAAACACAATAAATCTTACCAATGACTCGTCAAAGTTAAGATTTGGTTTCAGTTTATAAATAAAAAAAAAAAAAGATTCTATGATTTTAAGCTCAAGATGAGAACTACTACCAGCGAGTATACTATAATTTCTCTGGTAAGTCCGATGGTGGTTGCTATGAGCATGATTATGTATATAGAATTAGATGGTTCGCTAAGGGATTCGTTCGTACGGACTGATACATGTTCATAAATGCGAGATTTTAAATGTCTTAGTTTTTGCCATATATCACACTATACAGTGGTCACACTTATATTGGTAAACTATGGAGAACTGAAGTGGTGTGGGTATAATAAGTATCTTCGTACGTAAACAAACTAAAAACTGATGTGATAGAAATAAAAATAACTGATACTTAACTGAGGATAAAATTCTTTAAACAGTTTTGAGAGTTTATTCCTTATACTGAAACGTAAGGATCCTGTGTAAGGTAAAGTGAAATAAAGGATATTCTTTGGAACAGTGATTATATTTGAGGGGTCGCGCGTCTTAAGGTACCTAAGCGCCACAACAGGCGAAAACGTGTTTTTTATGGATATCACTATTTTCACCCTTCCTCTATCGCGTGGTTTGGGTTATAATGACCTTACGACACTAGAAGTATGGTTGAAAACCTTATGAAGCGAACTACTTTTTTCACCTCTATCGCCAGCCAAAAGTTCGGCATAATAAGAAAATCAAAAAATTTAAAAAAATGAATATAAAATATGAAAATCTATTCCAAAAACTCATCAACATCTTCATTAGCATACTTAGAACTCTAGCCAAAAATGAACGTTCTAGCTCAATTAATAATAGAGATACTATTGCCAGAATATTGCTGAACTTTGGAGGCGATTTCTGGCGAATTTTAATTTTGGCGCTTAGGTACCTTAAGACGCGGGACCCCTCATTTATAATAGTAGGATTAATTAATACGTTTAAGGTTCGACCTATTGTAGTTTCTAGAAATCTAGAGGGAAAATTATTCTATAAAAGGAGTAGTTGTTTAAGAAATACTAATTTTTCGTGTAACTTGAAATAATCTGAACAAATATTTTAAACGCTCAAAGCACGTCAAAGTGGAAATCAAATTTCATTTAAAATTCAAAGGAATGAAAAGAAAAAAAATTGGTGGGAAGGCCAGTAAATGTGGGTTTACGGTGTACGAAGGTTTCGAAAAAATCTATTTTGGTGATTTCATGTCCAAAAAGGGCAGAAAATTCTCAGATTTGATTTCAGAAACGAGTTCCACGTTAGGATGTTTTGGAGTTAAGATAGTCAAGAAACGGAGGAATATCGTACGGAGATTTGTATAAAATCTCCGTCACTATATCGTCTGTTAATTATCCGTTAATTATAAAATTATCTTCCGTTAAAGACGGACAATCACTTTATAGCTACTTGGCTTCGTGATGACAGATGGCATTAGCCAAGGTAGGGAAAAGGGGCAAACCCATTTGCACGCCTTCAGACTGTTTATAATATTCGCTGTTAAATATAAAAATGAAATCGTCGAAGGAGAATTTAGGTAATTCTTCGAGTTGATATCTATCGAAACCTTCAAAAAGAGATTATCTATACGCATAAATTAATAATAGTTTCTGTAAACATTTCTAAATAAAGATTTTACATCGAAACTAACCACTGTATAAAATTATTATTTAATTAAGTCATTTCTCTTACAAAAGGAAAGAGAATCTCGCACTGTATATGAATTGTTCATAATTGGGGATAACATTGGGACCAGAAATTTGGATAGATCATAACTGAACCAAGATCGCTGATAAGATTGATCTTAATGCAGTTTTGTTTAAGCATCTCAAGAACTCGAGAAGTTCATACATAATACCTGGACGAGAACCAGAAACAAATTATTTAGAGAAATATCTGAAATTACATTTTATGATTTAATTTCTTTTAAGAAACCTATTAATTTTGTCTTGTTTTAAAATTAATGCAAAGATGTCGCCTGTAACTTTAGTAAATCTGGTTACGCCGTTTAATACATTTGTTTACAGAGGAATTCTTATCTAAAATAACTATACCATTGCCCTTATCAGGCTTCGTAATAACTAAAGACTCTTCCAAAGACAAGTTTTATAGACTCTGAAGTCCTTCCTTCTCCATATTGGGTCTGTTTGAAAAAGGATTAAAAACAAAATACAAAGAAACACTGCTTCAGTCCTTCATAGTGTACCAATATAAGTGTGACCATTGTATAGTGTCACAGCTGGGAAAACTAAGACATTTAAAATCTCGCATTTATGAACATATGGGTAAATCAGTACGTACGAACGAACCCCATAGCAAACCATCTAATTCTCATATATATAATCATGCTTACGGCAACAACCATCCGATTTACCAGAGAAACTATACTCGTAGTATACTCGCTGGCGGTAGTTCTCATCTTGAGCTTAAAATGATGGAATTTTTTTTTTTTTTATAAACTGAAACCAAATCTTAACTTTGACGAGTCATCGATAAGATTTATTGTGTTTTACTTAAGGGTATTATTTTATACTGGTGATTTTCTAGTTTTTGTGTGTGTGCCATTTTACACTTTATTTTTCTACTTGTTTTATATATTTTTTTCAATGTTTTTTAGCTCTGATGATGGAATCAGTGTGTCCAGAAACGTTAGCACACAATAAAAGATTGTAAGATGTTAACTGCGTCTCAGGCGCTCCTTTTCATTATTAGATCGCTTTTGCATATAAATAAATAAATAAATAAAAAGATTTGTTTTGTGCTAAACCCTCTTAAGTGAGTCGGCTCAGGAAGCCTTTAATGAATTTAAATTAAGATATTAAAGTATTAAGTAGAAGCGTTAAATAATAAAATTATTGAAATTACAAAACGGAACTGAAATTAAAATTTTAAAGAAATGACCAATATTAAAGTATTAAAAATTAAAACTAACGAATTTTTAAGTATTTTGTTTATTTAACATCCGTTGTGATGTTATTTCATAATTTTACTTTACTATACAGCCTATTTTACTTTCTAATTTCTACCTCTCCGAAATTTTTGATAGTGATTTATGATACGCGTGTGCCGAGTCAGTAGACAGACAACCCACAACGTTCAGAATGGACGTTTTCATGTCTGTTAACCGAATGTTCTTTTGTCGACCCATTCCGCATAGAAGATGTAGCCTACAGCCGTATAATTATTTAATAATTGTTTCATAAATTAGATATATGCAGTTAGGTTGCAGTTAATATTGGGTTATACACGCGTATCTTTTGAACCTCATTTTATGATTTTTATTTTAATGTATATTTTTCTTATTGTTTTATTATGTGTTCATATCATATAGCTGATATTAACCCATAATATATAGAACTTCAACGCATTGGGATCACTTTTACGGTTTGTAACCTCGCCCAGTAATCCTGTTCTTGAGGTGGTCCGAGATATAGGCAAAAAAGGGATATAGTTTCTCTCTATGCGATTTTTTTTTTTTATTAAGTCTGTTGTAAGATGCTATGCATACTTCTAAACTTACTCATGTTTTTCTTTTTTCTTTTTTTTTAATGTTTGAATACTTGTTTATCCCGAAAGTGTTTTTCCGATTAAGATTTACCCTTCAGATGCGTTATTATGCCTCATGTTGACTTGTTTTGAATGTCAGACTATGAGCTTCGTTTGTTGAGTCTTTATAAGAGGACATTGTATCAAAGGACATCTTTATATTAGTAAAGAAAGGCGCTAGTTTGTGTTGAATATTTTAAAATTATCAACGTACAAAAATATTTCATTGGCTCTGAAATGTATTTGTTCCATTTTACTTATTTTTTAATGAAAATTTAATACTTCGTAATTATTATTATTATTATTATACACAAATATAATGTTACTTTTATTCAGAAATAGACAGTGTTCTTTATGAAATTGAGCATGCGCCTGAATTGACAAAGTCGACTCTCGCATACGACGTGTCACGTGATTAAAACAATAAGTTTGTCATCGCTGTGTTCTCTAATGAGCGCACAACTCCGCTATCATAAATAATACGTAATTAATTGCGTTATACGAGATACAAAAGACCGAACTTGGGATTCTCACGAACCCTCTTCATCGAAGGCTCCCACAATGTCGAGTAGTTTGTCACTGCGGCCTTCTGCGGATTTGTATGGAAATGGGGACCATTTCTTCCCCCCCTTTAATCATCCGTGTATGCGCGTCAAGAGGACGACCTCCTCCTCCTCCTCCTCCTCCTCCTCCCTCGTCCTAACTTATGTATCATTCATCGATTCGTGTGCGCCCGAATTAGTTAGGGTCTCGAATTTTCGCTTAAATTTACCTTTCCCACCAAGAGTTATTTGCAGACATTCAAACCGGTTACCGCTCACTGCATTTATTTTTATATCAGGCATGATTTTATATTTATTTATTTATTTCGGATACAGATCTGTGTATGTTTAAATGCCTGTCGTCATTTATAAGCTTTCGAGTCGTTTGCGACGATAGAACATTCGCGAACAAAATTCATTATCGTGCCAGCATATGAAGGAATATTGCTTTTACGTTATATGAAGGTGAGATGTGTGCAATGATAAACATGTAAAAATTGATTACTATTCAACGTGTATACATGTGTAGTGTTCATTACGTACATTTCCGAATATTGCTTGTGTGTATGTATGTATGTGTATGTGGTTTATACAGACTTCGAATCTAGAATGAAAAGCTGAATGTAAAAGTACAAAATAGAAAATTATTATGCTGACACTTTCTCATGAGAAAAGACTTAACACCCAATCAAGCTACGTAAGAGAAAGAACATGTATGCGCATCAGAAAATTCGATTTTTCGCCACATTGAAATTAACCTAAATTAAAACAAGAGTCAATCAAAAGAAGTACAAAAGTTTTTGTATAATCTAGATTCTAGACTCTATGCAGGAATTTGGATGATTTTGCCATGATGACTCGCAGTGAACTTCTATTTATTTACTTATTTATTTTATATTATTTTGGGTACTTTCCTGTTAACGTGAATACCCTAAAAAAAGTCTTACTGTTTGTTATGTATTTTTGCTCTCGTCATTTTCGTTTAAACTAACGAAAATATCACAACTTAACCTAACCAATCATCAAGGGCGTACAGTTGACCTAACCCGGCATTCAATTGACCTAACCGGGCATTGAATTAACCTAACAGGTTAATATAACGGAAAATGCCCGGTTAGGTCAACTGAATGCCCAGTTAGTTTAATTGAATGCCCGGTACGTAAGTACCGAATTTATTAATCATTTAAATGAAAATAGTTAATATGTAAGCGATAATCAGTTAGTAGGGGGCCAAAATGTCTTTGTCTTCTAAAATCGCAGAAAAACGTCGCTGCTTTCGGTACGTTGTCGCCATATGAATTCCGCAAGATACGAGTTCAGATGATGGCGGGCGGTTCCATTGTGTTTCTTGTTACACCATTTGGCACTGTCCCACATCCTTTCAATGTTTTGAGTATGGACTCCACTAGTGGGATCCACGAAGTTGAAATGATGATTAACCTTGAAGTGCTCAAAACCAGCACAGGTCAATTGAATGCCCGGTTAGGTCAACTGTACGCCCTTGATGATTGGTTAGGTTAAGTTGTGATATTTTCGTTAGTTTAAACGAAAATGACGAGAGCAAAAATACATAAACAGTAAAACTTTTTTTAGGGTATTCCCGTTAACAGGAAAGTACCTTATTTTTTTATTTTTTGCTATAAATTACTTTTTTCTTCCATTATTTTCTTCAATCCATTCTGAGGAAAAATATTTGAAAAATTGGCCTTTTGGGTAATAAGTATTGCTTGAAAATTTAATCGTCTAGGTAGGCTATTCCTGTAAGACAGAATTCATCATCAATGGAAAATCAAGTGTGTGTGTGTGTGTGTGTGTGATGAACTAACCACGCATGAGCACGCGTGGTTTCTATATGAAACAAAAGTACACCCCATCAAGATTCGAACCCGGGACCTCCTGAGTAGGAGTCGCGAGTGCTACCATCGCACTGCAACCGAATAAAATTGAACGCAACCTGTCGTATGTAAAAGTGACCAAGAAAACCGCTTTCGCGTCTAGAGGTGTTTTACGATGTTAACCCTACCGATTCGAGGTAAGGGCAGTATTTAATTCAAATCTATGCCAGTGGTTTTTGAACTGGGGGTCGCGGAGGGTCGGTGAACAACCGCCGGTATTGTAAGTGAAAAGAGGCCAGTACCATCCATCCCATCAATCATATTAGTCAATGCACTTAACATCAGTGGGGCGATGGGTCAGAAGTCAATTCGTAGTGGGGGCACGGGGCAAAAACGTTTAAGAACCGCTGCTCTATGGTATAGCACTGGGGTCCCATAGATGGACTAACACGCATGAGCACGTCCTGAGTTGGAATGCTGGTGGGTCTCTTTTTTTTTTTTTTTTGCTTTAATACAAAAATCACGCGTCCTCATGCGTGTTATTTCATCGATAAGACTCCAGTGCTGTACCATAGAGATATTAACTAAATGTTACCATTGCCTCGAGTGCAGGAGGGTTAACATCGTAAAACCCCTCTGGACGCGATAGATTGTGTTAATTTTTATCACGTCGTAGTGTGACGGTAGTGCTCGCGGCTCCTACTTAGGAGTAGTTTTTGATTGGAATTCTAGTTGGAGCATATATATACAGGGTGTCCCGTAAGTCTGGAACCATAGGGCAAAATGATGATAACGGCAATAAAAACGCCGGAAACGTTTGGGGACTGTTTGTGAAATGAGCGAGGATGGTAGCGGCTGTGTCATCGTCGGTGGATGTCCTCGGAGGTCCACTGCGTGGTTTATCTCCTATGGATCCCGTTTCCCTGAACTTTGCTACAAGTTTGCCGACACAGCTGTGTGTTATCGGCGCGCGGTCCGGATGCAATCTGTTAAAATCCTCAGCGATCTCCCTCTGACTCCGATTTCCTACGAGCAGAATTACCTGGATGCGTTCTTCCTTACTCAGACACATCATGGGCACTTGCATAAACGGAAAAACATGAATTACTTATTTTACCCTATGGTTCCAGACTTATGGGACACCCTGTATATGCAGGGTGGTGCAGAAGTCGCACATCATAGGAATTTTCAGTGTTTACTATAATATTATTTTTCTTTTAGGTAGGGGATGGTTGCGAAATTAACAATAGACGAGAGGGTGAACTTGGTTTTAATGCATGGAATACCAGGTACTACAAATCGATGAATCGGTACAGAATTTAAATTTTGTACCGATTCATCGATTTGTAGTGCCTGGTATTCTATGCTTTAAAACCAAGCTCACCCTCTCGTCTATTGTTAATTTCGCAGCCATCCCCTACCTAAAAGAAAAAAATAATATAGTCAACACTGAAAATTCCTATGATGCGCGACTTTTGCGCCGCCCTGTATGTATATATAAACTGAAACCACTTGCACTTCGTTGTGGACATAACGACAGGAAGAAATTTTACCAATTAAAACCCGTTTTTTCTTCAAATAAAATTCCAATCGTGCATTTCATTGTAAAAACATTTTCTTAAACAGAATGTACTGTAGTTAGGTTTTAACATTTAACTGAGGTTTTAGGACAGTATATTCGAACCTCCTGTTTGATTTTATGTTGTGGAATATGTGTTGAAGTTCACAATTAGGCAGTATTTTATAAATACGTCATGTATTACTGTAAATGTATGAAAGTAAAGTCCAGTGTTGTACTGTATGGCATACTTGATCCAGTTTTCTTTCGTAAGAACTTTATTTGTGTCTTCTTCCATTTATGAAAAAAAAGGCTTTGGAGGGTACCATTTCTGAAGTAAACCCTACTCTAATAACGTTATCCAAAGAAGGCTCCAGTCAAAGGGAAATTCGTGAAAAATCAGTTTCTAAAGCAGGCGTTCAATCCTAATCACGAAATACAATGAAACTGAAACCACTTAAGATCAGAGCAGACTCTGAAGACCGTCAAAGCCATCAGAATCTGATATTAAATACCCGAGAATTAGGTCACTAAGAGGTAGACGTAAATCCATCAGTTGCCTCGCTGCAGAAATGGTAACAAAATGGATTCATTCACAATCAGACTGAACTGTATCAGGAAGGGCTGAAAGGGTGCATTGCAGAAGTAAACAAACGAGGGATTAATGTTTGCTGAAATCCATTGCAAAGCATCCTTCGTTCAACAACAAAAACAAAGTTTTGAATACACTGGACTAAAATGTCACTTGAACGTTAAAAATGTAATTACATTATATCTGGGAAAGGTCCTTTTAATGAAATGCACAATTTGGATCGTACTTAAAAAAAAAAAAAAACATTTTCAATTAGTAAAATTACCCTCCTTCCGCTATCTCTGATGACGAAGTGCAAGCGGCTTTATATTATATATATTATATATATATATATATATATCAGTGATGTAGGTCTCGAGATCGGTCTCGGTCTCGAGATCGAGACCCAATTTGCAGATCTCGGTCTCGATCTCGGTCTCCGCTATTTAGATCTCGGTCTCGATCTCGGTCTCGACAGACGCGGTCTCCGTTTTTCTCCCCGAGACCTTTCGAGACCGTAATGAAAAATACATGTTATTGGCATACTCATGATGGTGGCTTGGTTGAACAGACACAATTCAGAATGTTTATGAAAGTTTGTAAAAGTAAGGGACTCTAGGTATTCACTAATCAGTCACCCTGTTTTGAGTTGCCACGTTTGTCTTGCGGGGGGGGGGGGGGGGGGGGGGGCTGGATTTTTTTAGGTTAGCGCTACAAAAAAATCCCCCCCCCCTGCCCCCGTCAGATTAATTTTATTGAAAATGGAAACACTAAATAGAGAATTATATATATTATATATATAAGTATATATTAGTATATATATAAGTATATATGCTATACAGGAAACTCAAGCACGGAGAATGAGCAGATACAGAGAGACAGCGCTCATTCTCACAGCAGCGATGACGAAAAAACGGAGTCAAACCAAAGTTCCGAGATTAATGGCAAAATATCAAAGCTATCGGTCCAAGCAGAAGAACGTTGAAACTGGGAAGATTTTGAACCGCAGGGAACAGTTGCGGCGGTACCTCTTACAGATCGATGAATCTCATATTTTAGACGACTGCTATCCAATAAAGTTTTGGCACCAGAAAAGGGATAAATTCCCATCACTAGCCAATATTGCCATGACTGTTTTAACAGTGCCTGCCTCTAGTGCTCCAGTTGAGCGTGTATTTAGCCATGGAGGCATAATAATGAGGCCCCACAGAAGTCGAACTTCAGCAGATCTTCTGAGCATGCTGATGTTCCTTAAGTGTAATGAGCACCTATCATGCTTTAAATAAATGCACAAGTCAAACTGGGTAGTGGGTACGTTCATTAAACCTTCTGTAACAGATATAAAAGAAGTAAATAAATAAAAGTACGTGTATATATATTCATTTGTAATTTATAGGCTACACTTTTTGCATTCAACACACTACATCTGAGAAAGTAGTTATTAGTTCATTAATATACTTAACATAGTCTAATTTCCATAGTAGTGTAAAACAAATTGAAAGGGCATGAGCTTGGTCTCGATCTCGGTCTCGAATTTTAAGGGTCTCGATCTCGGAAGGTAGATCTCGATCTCGAACCTTTGATCTCGGTCTCGATCTTGGTCTCACAGGATCAGGTCTCGGACTTGGTGGTCTCGACTACATCACTGATATATATATATATATATATATATATATATATATAAAATCTATACTATAATAAGAGAGCTGTCCGTCCGTCTGTCTGTCTGTCCGTCTGTCTGTCCGTCCGTCACACTTTCAGAAATTGTGAGAAAAAAATTCAGAAATTGTAAAAAAAATTCAGAAATTGTATTACGGGCGGCAATGTGAAGCTCAAGATTTTCATGACTGTGTTCTTTTCTGTAGTTTAGCAATGGGGGAAGGGTGAGGGTGGGGGTGGGGTAATGGGGGATGGGGGTGGTAATGGGGAGGGGTGGGGTTAATGGGGGAGGGGGTTAGCCCCCAAGTTGTATGAATGGGGGTGAGGAGGTTTTGGGAGATACCAGATTCAGAAATGTTGACACAATGTGAAGGGTGGGCGGAAAGTAGCTCCCTATTTTGGATTGGTAAAAAAATACGTATATTATCCATTTATTTCAGAAGAAATAATATGAAAAGGTAGGCATACATGGTAGGTTTTCTCTAAAATTCAATGTGGGCTCCAACTCTTTCCACCAGCTTCTGGAGCCGCCCAGGAATGGCGTCCACTGACTTTAGCAGGAACTCCGGCGGGATGGAGGACATGACTTCCCGAATTCGGTCCTCCAGTTCTTCCAATGTCCTCGGTTTGGTGCGGTAGACTTCTTCCTTTACCCACCCCCAAAGAAAGAAGTCGCACGGTGTCAAGTCGGGGCTCCTGGCTGGCCATTGATGTGGACCACGACGACCCATCCAACGCCCAGGGAAGTGGGCATCCAGCCACTCACGGACAACAAGAGCGAAGTGCGGAGGGGCGCCATCTTGCATAAATATCAGATCGTCGATGTTCTCCCATGTGCTGACAACCGGCCAGACCTCGTTTCGCAACATAGCAAGATACCGCTCAGCATTCATGGTGTTGCGCAGAAGGAACGGGCTCACAACCTGATCTGAGGTCATACCACACCACACCGTTACACTGAACCGATTCTGCCGTTTTTCAGCGGTAACCATGGGATCCTCTCCTGCCCAGTAGTGGCAATTGTGGCGGTTGACAAAGCCTCCGACGTGGAACACCGCCTCGTCGCTCCAGAGGATGTTGCGAAAGAGATGGGGCCAGTCTTCATGCCAAGCCAGCATGATTTCCCCGAACTCCATGCGAATGTCGCAGTCCTCGTCCGAGAGAGATTGGCAGTAATGCGGCTTCCACGCACGCCAGTTCAGCTCCTTCTTCAGCACAGTTCGCACTGAGTAGCGGGAGAGTCCACTTTCCCGAGCTGCCTGGCGAGTTGACTTTCGTGGACTCCGTGCGAACATTTCCTGAACTGCCTGCACCGTCTCCTGGGCCCTGGATGTCGAAGGGCGACCACATCTTCGAACATCTGCCACAGACCCCGTGGTCATGAGCTTCGAGTGGCAGTTCTTGATTGTTTTCGGGTCCACTTGGGCACGTGGTCCGTGAATGGCCCGCCACCCTCTTTGAACTCGAACGACAGATTGCCAAACTTCGTACCGTGCCGCCAACTGGGCACGCTCCTGCAGTGTTAAACGCTCAGCCATGTTACCCTTCAATCTGAAATGAAAAAAAAAAAATGAACGTTACAATTGTACCACTTTAGAGAACAAAGAGAACACTTTAGAGAAAAAAAGATTACCGTTACAATTGTACCACTTTAGAGAACACACCATAACAATATAACAATACAATCACAATTTATACATAATTTATATGTAATTTAAATTAGGGAGCTACTTTCCGCCCACCCTGTATATATATATATATATATATATATATATATATATATACAGGGAATCTGTGTAACTAGGAATTTCATGAAATCTCTAAAATGTTCAAGGATTTCAAGTAAAGTTAAGTCGTAATATTTTCGTTAAACCTACGGGAAAATTATTGAATGCCCAGTTAGGTCAACAGTACGCCCTTGACAATTGGTTAGGTTAAGTCGTGATATTTTCGTTAAAACTAACGAAAATATCACGACTGAACCTAACCAGTCGTTAAGGGCGTACTGTTGACCTAACCGGGTATTCAATAATTTTCCCGTAGTTTTAACGAAAATATCACAACTTAACCTTACATGAAATCCTTGAACGTTTTAGGGATTTCATGAAATCCCTAGTTCCACAGCTTCCCTGTAAAACACACACACACATATATATATAGTGATCACAAAGTCCTTGTGCAACTTTAAACTTTCTTTTATTCTGTCTCGGCAACAAACAAAGCTGGTCTATATGAAGTCGACGCTGCTGATTCCGAGAATGTTACTCATTTTGGCGTATCACGCATAGTTTCCATGAAATCTTAAAAAATATTATACAATTATTCTACTGTATATTTTATATAATATGTATAATATTGGATATAATTAATTAAATATACAATATTTTAAAAAATATTAACATCACACATACTATAAGAGTAGCAATACATACGACGTAATAAGACAAACATCACATGTGGTCAGAGTTGCGAGATAATAAAATAAATTAACAGTTTTTACTACAAAAATTGAATATGTTTTCCAAATCAAAAAATGGAAATTTCTCAAACTATACGTACTAATAAGAAAATACCATTTTTGTAATCGGCGTTAAAAACTATAATAATGACAAAAAACTTTTCCTGGTACAAAATCATTGTTGAACAGTGTTATTAAAGTTTTGACACATTATCTTACAAATTTCTAGGCTTGAACATAACCGCCATCTTTCTCGATACATCATTGAATCTGATTTTCCAAAGACCTGAAAACATTCTCCTGTTGTTGCTGAGTAATTTCATGAATTGCACTGGTGATCCTGACCAGAAGTTCATTCGCCACAATTTCCACATTTGGGGGGACAGAGAACCCTCACAAAGTCAGACAACGTGAAAGAGACTCGTCAAAAATCATTGCCTGGTGCGGTCTCAGAGGGTCATGCATCATTGGTCCTTTACGTTACCTTGCAGTGTTGCAGAATTTTTTTATCCCTGAACTAAGAAAATTAAATCTTTCAAATAGCACCTTCTTTCAGCAAGACGGTGCTCCCTGTCACTATGCTTTGAATGTGCGACAGTTCTTGAATGAACTCTTCCCAGCGAAGTAGATTGCTAGAGGTGGACCAACTGCTTGGCCATCTCGTTCACGCGACCTGTCCTCATTGAGCTTTTTATGGGGCCATATTAAAAGTGTTTACTTATTGCCAGGATCACAAATGCAATTAATGAAATCACTGAGCGGCAACTGGAGTGTGTTTTCAGGCCTTTGGAAAATCGGATTGAACGATGTATCGAGAAAGATGGCAGTTATATTAAAGCATACAAATTTGTAATGTATTGTGTTAAATACTTCAATAATCATGTTTTCATGTGCTTTTTATATTTTCTTTTTGTCATGTGTACATCAAAAGTTATTAAGGTTTAAAGTTGCGCAAGAATTAATATATATACGAGGAATGATCAAAAAGTATCGATAATTTTATTGCTACGGACAAATGAACGCAAATATGAAATAACCATTTACATATGTGAGTCTTCCTGCCCTCTGGCGTCTGCAGTCTGAAGCAAAATCTGCTACCATGAGTCAGTAGTTGGTTGGAGCGCTTAAAAGGAGGGTGTGTTTTTGCAGTACGTATAAATCTCTGAAATGGAACAACGCGCGTTCGGAGACGAACAAAATGATTAAAACAGCTTTTGGAAATGATGCTCTCAGTGTAGCTAACGTTTACAAATGGCACAAAAAGTTTAAAAATGGAGAAACATCGCTTGAAGACAAGGAACGCAGTGGCCGCCCTTCCACTTCTCGTACGGAGAAGTGGAAGGGCGTCATTCACCTAACTTTATATAAAGAGTAATCATTACCTCGCGCGTTATTAATATCAAGTGATTATTATATTGAAGTCATAATTCAAGTGTATGCATTATTTCGACTGTAAACAACCAACTCACATTTTGCATCATTTATAAATAATTTATTTTGTTTAATAAAAGAAGAAAACTCATTCTATCAATCAACCTAATTAATAACTTAATAACATTATTTGATCTGCAAAGATCTCGTGACCTCAGCTTAAGCATT
This sequence comes from Bathynomus jamesi, assembly GCA_023014485.1. Classification (NCBI taxonomy): domain Eukaryota; kingdom Metazoa; phylum Arthropoda; class Malacostraca; order Isopoda; family Cirolanidae; genus Bathynomus; species Bathynomus jamesi. Next base: position 197,369 of record JAJOZX010002789.1, on the reverse strand, counting down.
TATCAATAACAATCAATTAACCATTATTATCATCATTCATATTATTATAGTACTGACTTTACGCATTAAAGTGGTAACTGTATATATATATATATATATAACACACACACACACACACACAGGGTGTTCTAAAATTACCTAGTAAACTTTTATATGAACGCAATATCTTAACAAAAATTATGCGATATTTAACAATTTTATTTCAAATACAGCAACAAGAAAAGCAACAATAATTGTTTATTTTAGATGTTCAAAGTGGCTTCAACTTCAACACATTGTTCACAACGTATATGTGTGTGTGTGTGTGTGTGTGTATGTATGTATGTAGGAATCACATTTATGAGTTTTAGTTCAATTATATTTGTTCCTAATTTTGTTTTCAAAATCGGAACCTCGCATGACTGCAGAATTACCGCAGATCTTTTCTCATTCATCGCCACCTCTTCTGCGCATGCGCAGAAGAGGCGTTCCTTTATTGGAAACTAAGCCACAGCAACACTGACGACTGTATTCTTTTTTTTTTTTCAGTTTATTTGAATGCAAATATATAACTTTGGTTAACCTTGGGTTTGCTTCCGCCCGAATTGTTCATTCTGACGAAGGTCAAGCTTGTCACTCCACCTAAGACCTACAGTTTAACGTGGAATCTGAACCACGCCCAAACAGCATCCCAGCGTCTTAACCACTAGGCTACCCAGGGTACCCACTTAGCTACCAATCAATTTTTGTTATTGTATAGAAGGATGAACAGCTGGGTTTTGTTGCGCGCCGGCTGCCGTCACCGGGTCTCGATCCCGGGGACGATGGATTCGTAGTCAGCGACGCTAACCACTATACCATCGAGGCACATTGTAAAACACTAATATATATATATAATTTTAATATCTTGCAAGCAAATAAAAAAAATATTTTATTTTATATACAAACAAGGTTCTTGTCGGAGTCACAAATCATACAAAAAATTTATATATGATTTCTATGGGTTTTACTATATATATATATATATATATATATATATATATATATATCCGTCGTATGTATATGATCAGGCAATATTACTGAATTTTGTTAATTTTTGTAGTTATGTATTGGGAATAATTGGACGAAAGTGTAAAAACCAACTTTATCGTCCTTTGCTTTACAAGCTTTATGTATTGAGTCATTTGTAAACAAAGCCTGTTGAATGGTCATGGGGAAATTACACATTTCACGAAGGACACCATCCAGCCGATCTTTGTATGCTTATTTTTAAGTTTATCACTTCCACATTGTTTTTGTTTAATACATCGCCTTTATACTTGCAAAACCGAGGATAACTTCCCCATTAAAAATGCATAATTCGTGCCACACATACATGCATACATACATACATACATTATATATATATATATATATATATATATATATATATATTTTATATATATATATAAAATAAAGGTTTATATTCATATGTAAATATAATAGGAGAGTTAATGAACATTAAATCTGAATTGTCTAAGCCGTCTTTGTAAGCTGGTGCCGCCCGTTCTCCACAAGTGTAATGGCGAATTCTGGGTCGCAATTCGAGCGAGTGTGGAGTGCCACCGTTGTAAATTAGTTACCTCGAAAGGCTGCTCCAAGCGTATGGGAAGCGCAGCTTCAAGGAACGAGCGCCGTCCACCCTCATTCGTTGCATTATGGGCCAACTGCGCCCCATCATCCGGGCGGAGGGGTTTAATGGGGACTGGAGGTGGGAGTTTTTAGCAGCAGTTTTAGTTCCCGTTTAATTTTACTGTGAGCCTCCTTAATTAACGCGCTCATTTGGTTTAATCTTGTATTCCTTAAGATTATTAAAAAACACATCCGTATATACCAGAAGGAAACCACTGTGAATTGAAGCCTGTGTAACATATATTTAAGTGTGAATTAACAACATTAATTTAGTTTACAGGCGCTATACCTCCACTATACCACAGTTATCGCCCTAACAGATTTATGTATCTACCACTACATATACTACACCATCTCTCTCTCTCTCTCTCTCTCTCTCTCTCTCTCTCTATATATATATATATATATATATATATATATAATATATATATAGTATATACGATTTGTAAGTGGAAAAGTCGGTCTTCATGAATAAGTGGAATAAAGTCACGTAACCATAGTTCAAAGGCATCTAAAACACTGTATTCTTACGTCTTGCATATAATGCTCACGGAATACTGTGCAATGAGCCACCGGACGAGTACATAAATTAAAAATAACGTGATCGATTGACACTAATTCTATATCGGAAAGCAATTTGCTATATATTTCAGTCAAAAAAGCTTTTTAAATTTGCTTTTATATATATATATATATATATATATATATATATATATATAATATATATATATATAAATTCCGCAAATGAGGCGGGATACTGCAGAGGGGTTGACCGCAGGTCGATCCTGAACCGTCGTTCAAACTCGCCAAAAGTAAGTAAGTAAGTAAGCAAGCAAGTAATATATATGGTGCTCAAGCGCTTTCGTCTAATGACATCCTCAGGAACACTCTGTTCCTGAGGATGTCATTAGACGAAAGCGCTTGGGCACCATTCTGTGTTTCCTTTTTCTTTTTCACTCAGTGTTCCTGAGGATGTCATAGACGAAAGCGCTTGAGCACCATTCTGTTTCCTTTTTCTTTCGTGGTTATTTTCATCATAAATATTATTCACGCGTTACTTTCGTGAAATAATTCTCATATATAAAATATATCATATAAATCAGCGTTAACGTTTTCCCACTTTTAGTTAATTAATGTAAGGTATGATACTTGTATGAAATCAGACATACCTTTTAATAAAATATGACATGGGTATTTAGTTAAAAATATATATTTTTTGTTTTGCTTCAAGGAAAAATCAAGTAGGCCTGCAGAAATTTGACTGGATTGGCCTTCAGGCTTAAATGTGTTCGATAATGTATACAATGCGTTAAAGACTACATATGACTGTAATGGTTTGTTAAAAAGTGAAAAGGCTTAAAAAGGCACGATTATTAAACGAGAGTGTGGTTGCACTTTGGATTTGCCATGTAGAAAATGACATAATTAGGGTCGTTGGTTCAGCGAAACGAGGCTTATCACAGGCACCATGGGATGAGGTTTGTGCAAGTCATCCCGACTGTATAGCGGTATTATTGTCTCCGATGTGTGTCAAATTCTCGAGTCCTCAAGAACATCAAAACAACCATGTCTTATCTAGTCCTAAAACACACACACACACACACACACACACACACTCTCTCTCTCTCTCTCTCTCTCTCTCCCTCCCCCCGACGTCGTGGCCACGTTGCAACACTCTTCCCGTTAGATTAACGAGATTAAGCGAAGCTGAGTCTGATCAGTAGTTGGACTGATGACCGTCCACTGCGTTCGAATGATTTAACAACCCGTGATTCGAATTCCACGTATCCTTTGCTTTTACGAAGGAGGTTAAACAATCCCAAATCAAATTCTCTCTCTCTCTACTCATCGCTTTTCTGCAGAGTGCCGAGTATTTTTTTATTTTTTCAGAGCGGCCCAATTTGGGCCCGAGGTGGGGGGATGAGGAGAAGGGGGACAGCCTTCTTGCTTTGCTGTGATAATTCCTCTCTTAAGTGTTGTGCAGCTGAATGAAAGCTATGGGTGCCACCTCGAGTCGGCTGTAAAACCCCCCTCTCTCTCTCTCTCTCTCTCTCTCTCTCTCTCTCTCTCTCTCTCTCTCTCTGTGCAGTTCTGGTCGCCCACCCTCAGGAAAGATATTGAGAGGCTGGAGCGAGTGCAGGCGAGGGCCACAAAGTTAATCCCTTCCGTTAGGCATATGGGCTACAATCGACGGTTACGCGCCCTTAACTTGTTTTCGCTTGAAACTCGGAGGCTGCGCGGTCAACTGATCGAGGTTTTCAAGCTCTTACGCGGGTTCAACGATGTCGATTTTATAAGTATGTTTAGTTTAAATGATAACCCAACTCGCAACAATGGTTGGAAGTTGGATTTGAAACGGTTTAGGACTAGTGTGTGTGGGAATTACTTTACGTATAAGATCTGTGACACATGGAACAGGTTACCTTCGGAAGTTGTGAACAGTTCCTCTGTGGATCAGTTCAAGAAAAGGGTAGACGAAATCTTGCACACTATTTGAGTGTGTAAAGACATTTAGGACCTCAGTCTGCGGAAATTTCTTTTCCTATAAAATAGTTAATATCTGGAACCAACTTCCCTCAGAGGTTGTTTCCAGTGAAAGTGTAAATGTGTTTAAAAATAGGCTAGACAAAGTACTGAATACTCTCATAGTTTAAGACTAAAACATATGAAAACTCTGCAGGAGATCGCTTGCACGGTGTTTCTGTGAGCAAGCTAAATATAGAGCTATTTATATATTCTCCACTTTCCTGTAAAATTTCCTTGGCTACTTTTCCAGGGTCAAGGTATTTTCTTCAACCTTTTTCCGTACCTCCCTCTGGCAGGGAGGGAGCGGAGGGTGGGGAGAGAGCCTTCTACTTTTCTATCCAGTTTTCTACTACTGCTAGGATAGTTGAAAGAAAAATAAACTTTTACAAAATTTTCCCTGGCACCCGTTGCCATTGGTACCTCCTCGGTATGGGCCGCAAGGCCTTTTGAGGTACTTCTTTTCCTTGTAACTCCTTGTAACTCTCTCTCTCTCTCTCTCTCTCTCTCTCCACTTCTCGTGTTTTTAGTTTTGAAATTTTCATTTAATTTTACTAAATTGATGGGAATTCTTGGTATTCAAACTCCTCGAATAACTACTACCTATGTTATTTTGGGAAGCTATTCCTCTCCCACCTTCAATTTTACTCCTTCCTATTTTTCCCGTCAATATAAAGGAGAGGGCTAGTTAGGATAGAGTAGAAATATTAATGTTCCCTTTACCAAAAATATGTAGTACGAGGCGTTGGCCTGGCCTGGTTCAGAGTACTGGCAGTTCTCCCCCATTGGTAGAGAAGGGAAGCTTGATGAGATTTCTCTGGAGTCGAAACCTCCGACTAAACTTTTTTAATTTCAGGGGTGCTATTTCGGTAATACAGTGTAAGATTGTTAGTACTTTTTAGGTAAATCGCGGTATATTTAACGTAGCTAGGCTAGAGAAATTTTTAGTTTTGTATCGAGTAACGATGTTGCCTTTTGTAAATTGTAATAAATGTAGTAGGAGGGAGGTCTTGGTCCGGTTTGATTTCAGAGCTGGGGGTTCTCAGACATGGGGAACTTGATAAGAACTATCGGGAGTCAAAACCTTCGAATAGACATATTCATCTTCAGGGAAGCGACTTGTCTAGAGTAGATTTTTAATTTGAAATATTGTTTAATAGAAATTTGTAAAAAAAAAATACACTGGCCGAAATTCTTAAATTAGGGGATGCTGGCCAGTTGGAGGTGCCTCTGGATCAGTGCTCCTTTATCTAAGTAATTCCTATGCGAAGGAATCGGTATAAATTATATGATAAATCTTTCTTGAAAAAAGGTTGGGGAAATCATTTTCTTGATGTACACTTTCATGGGAATTCTAAATTGGTGTGTGCTGACCAGCTGGAGGTGCCTCAGGTTTAGTGCTTCCTTATCTAAGTAATTCCAGTACGAAAGAGCAATAAAAGTAGGGACTTTTTGAAAACGAGTCTCTCAGCATAATAGTTTCGGTACGCAGCGGAGAAATAATGAAACGATGAAATGATGACGTCTTGTACATATTAAATAGAGATTCTTTAGAAAAACCTATGGTGTTGATTAGATTAAGTAGTTTAGAATTTCATGCTATTCTTTATTTTCCACCGTCCTCTAATGCGTAAGTGGGTACACGAGATAAGTGTATGCTCTTCATTATACTCTTTTTCTGCTTTCCTTTAAACCTTCTTTCATAACTATTTTCTGTCAGCAGTGGCTGGCGGAGGAAGGAGAGAGCCTTGTCTGTTATATACTTTACTATTACTACTATCCGTGTGGGTACTCTTTTTCTGCTTTCCTTTAAACCTTCTTTCATAACTATTTTCTGTCAGCAGTGGCTGGCGGAGGAAGGAGAGAGCCTTGTCTGTTATATACTTTACTATTACTACTATCCGTGTGGGTACTCTTTTTCTGCTTTCCTTTAAACCTTCTTTCATAACTATTTTCTGTCAGCAGTGGCTGGCGGAGGAAGGAGAGAGCCTTGTCTGTTATATACTTTACTATTACTACTATCCGTGTGGGTACTCTTTTTCTGCTTTCCTTTAAACCTTCTTTCATAACTATTTTCTGTCAGCAGTGGCTGGCGGAGGAAGGAGAGAGCCTTGTCTGTTATATACTTTACTATTACTACTATCCGTGTGGGTACTCTTTTTCTGCTTTCCTTTAAACCTTCTTTCATAACTATTTTCTGTCAGCAGTGGCTGGCGGAGGAAGGAGAGAGCCTTGTCTGTTATATACTTTACTATTACTACTATCCGTGTGGGTACTCTTTTTCTGCTTTCCTTTAAACCTTCTTTCATAACTATTTTCTGTCAGCAGTGGCTGGCGGAGGAAGGAGAGAGCCTTGTCTGTTATATACTTTACTATTACTACTATCCGTGTGGGTACTCTTTTTCTGCTTTCCTTTAAACCTTCTTTCATAACTATTTTCTGTCAGCAGTGGCTGGCGGAGGAAGGAGAGAGCCTTGTCTGTTATATACTTTACTATTACTACTATCCGTGTGGGTACTCTTTTTCTGCTTTCCTTTAAACCTTCTTTCATAACTATTTTCTGTCAGCAGTGGCTGGCGGAGGAAGGAGAGAGCCTTGTCTGTTATATACTTTACTATTACTACTATCCGTGTGGGTACTCTTTTTCTGCTTTCCTTTAAACCTTCTTTCATAACTATTTTCTGTCAGCAGTGGCTGGCGGAGGAAGGAGAGAGCCTTGTCTGTTATATACTTTACTATTACTACTATCCGTGTGGGTACTCTTTTTCTGCTTTCCTTTAAACCTTCTTTCATAACTATTTTGTCAGCAGTGGCTGGCGGAGGAAGGAGAGAGCCTTGTCTGTTATATACTTTACTATTACTACTATCCGTGTGGGTACTCTTTTTCTGCTTTCCTTTAAACCTTCTTTCATAACTATTTTCTGTCAGCAGTGGCTGGCGGAGGAAGGAGAGAGCCTTGTCTGTTATATACTTACTATTACTACTATCCGTGTGGGTACTCTTTTTCTGCTTTCCTTTAAACCTTCTTTCATAACTCTTTTCTGTCAGCAGTGGCTGGCGGAGGAAGGAGAGAGCCTTGTCTGTTATATACTTTACTATTACTACTATCCGTGTGGGTACTCTTTTTCTGCTTTCCTTTAAACCTTCTTTCATAACTATTTTCTGTCAGCAGTGGCTGGCGGAGGAAGGAGAGAGCCTTGTCTGTTATATACTTTACTATTACTACTATCCGTGTGGGTACTCTTTTTCTGCTTTCCTTTAAACCTTCTTTCATAACTATTTTCTGTCAGCAGTGGCTGGCGGAGGAAGGAGAGAGCCTTGTCTGTTATATACTTTACTATTACTACTATCCGTGTGGGTACTCTTTTTCTGCTTTCCTTTAAACCTTCTTTCATAACTATTTTCTGTCAGCAGTGGCTGGCGGAGGAAGGAGAGAGCCTTGTCTGTTATATACTTTACTATTACTACTATCCGTGTGGGTACTTTTTCTGCTTTCCTTTAAACCTTCTTTCATAACTATTTTCTGTCAGCAGTGGCTGGCGGAGGAAGGAGAGAGCCTTGTCTGTTATATACTTTACTATTACTACTATCCGTGTGGGTACTCTTTTTCTGCTTTCCTTTAAACCTTCTTTCATAACTATTTTGTCAGCAGTGGCTGGCGGAGGAAGGAGAGAGCCTTGTCTGTTATATACTTTACTATTACTACTATCCGTGTGGGTACTCTTTTTCTGCTTTCCTTTAAACCTTCTTTCATAACTATTTTCTGTCAGCAGTGGCTGGCGGAGGAAGGAGAGAGCCTTGTCTGTTATATACTTTACTATTACTACTATCCGTGTGGGTACTCTTTTTCTGCTTTCCTTTAAACCTTCTTTCATAACTCTTTTCTGTCAGCAGTGGCTGGCGGAGGAAGGAGAGAGCCTTGTCTGTTATATACTTTACTATTACTACTATCCGTGTGGGTACTCTTTTTCTGCTTTCCTTTAAACCTTCTTTCATAACTATTTTCTGTCAGCAGTGGCTAGCGGAGGAAGGAGAGAGCCTTGTCTGTTATATACTTTACTATTACTACTATCCGTGTGGGTACTCTTTTTCTGCTTTCCTTTAAACCTTCTTTCATAACTATTTTCTGTCAGCAGTGGCTGGCGGAGGAAGGAGAGAGCCTTGTCTGTTATATACTTTACTATTACTACTATCCGTGTGGGAAAGCGTTACACGTCTGTATATTTAAGCATAGTATAAGTTTTCAGTATTCTTTATTGTCATTTGCTTTTTCTATATTTTCTTAATTTTCTCTACTCTCTTGGACTAACCAAGAGTGGATCTTAGGGTCTTTGTTATCTTGTAACTGTAACTCCCTCCTCCGCTTCTCTATTCACTCCTCCCTTATATATATATATATATATATATATATATATATATAATATATATATATATACACACAAACTCAGAATGGTCCCCTGAGAAATTTATATGTTAAACACAGACCATGCATGGAACAAGGAACTCTTCTGGGAAAATTAAATCCACTATAGTCCGAATAAGTAATGGTAAATGACAAATACCATAGTTTTTCTTTTTCATGATGCTAGCCCGACGTGGGCAACGGGTCTCTTTGCGAGAGGCCCGTTGCCCACGTCGGGCTAGCATCATGAAAAAGAAAAACTATGGTATTTGTCATTTATCATTACTTATTCGGACTATAGTGGATTTAATTTTCCCAGAAGAGTTCCTTGTTCCATGCACGGTCTGTGTTTAACATATATATATATATATATATTACACAAAATGTGATGGTAAGTTTGTCATTGGATGTGAAAATATTTTTAAAACTGAGAAAAGGGAGGAGTGAATAGAGAAGCGGAGTTGGAGGGGGGGGGGGAGAGTTATAGAGTTACAGGATAAAGACCCTAAGATCCACTCTTGGTTAGTCCAAGAAAGTAGAGAAAATTAAGAAAAAATAGAAAAAGCAAATGACAATAAAGAATAGTGAAAACTTATACTCTGCTTAAATATACAGACGAGTAACGTTTTCACACACGGATAGTAGCGATAGTAAAGTATATAACAAACTAGTTATGAAAGAAGATTACAACAACATTATTGATTCACTTGAAAGTAATGAAAACTATGATGTACTATACACAGACTTTGCTAAAGCGTTCGACAAGTGTGGCCACGGAATCATAATACATAAACTGAAATATATGGGAATAACGGGAAAAGTAGGGAAATGGATATATAATTTCCTTAGTGAGCGGCGGCAAGTCGTTACAGTACAAGGAGTATCTTCATCAGAATCAGAGGTCTTCAGCTCAGTACCACAAGGAACAGTATTAGCTCCACTACTCTTCATAATCATGCTAACTGACATAGATGAAGACGTTACCAGAGACAGCACGAGCACAGTAACATCCTTTGCGGATGACACAAAGATCAGTAGAAAAATAAGAAACTCAGAAGACATAGATCTCTACAAACCGACATAAACAGAATCTACAAGTGGACGGAAGACAACAATATGAAGTTTAACACCGAGAAATTTCAGCTATTATGGTACGGAAAAAGAGAAGACCTAAAATCCATGGAATATTATACCCCAAATGGACAGGAAATTCAGAGAAATTCCAGAGCAAAAGATTTAGGGGTTGTAATGACAGATGATGCGAAATTTGAAACACAAAATAAGATAGCAGTAAACAGAGCAAAGAGAATAACGGGACAGATATTGAGAACCTTTAAACGAAGGGATAGGAATGTAATGATTCCTCTACTGAAAACCCTGATAATACCCAAATTGGAATAGTGCTCGGTCCTAACATCCCCACATAAAAAAGAAGACATTAGACAGCTGGAAGGGATCCAGAGAAGCTTCACAGCCAAGATCAACGGGTGCAAAGAACTAAATTACTGGGACATGTTACGCGAACTAGACCTATATTCACTGGAAAGGAGAAGAGAGAGAGACACCATTATTTACACTTGGAAAATAATGGAGAAACTAGTCCCTAATCTTACTCTGAACCCTATAACTCTCCAAACAACGGTGGAAAGCAGAAACGGTAGACTGTGTCGTATTCTCAAATTGAAGGCGAGACAGGGAACATCCTTAACCCTGAAAGAAAATAGTTTTGTATTGAGAGGACCAAAACTGTTTAATTAGTTGCCCAAAGACCTGAGAAACACGAAGGGAGTTGCAGTGGAAATCTTCAAAAGAAGACTAGACGCCTGGCTCAGAACAATTTCCGATGAGCAGGGCGTACCTGGCTATGTGAGGTGGAGAGCGCAAGAATCCAACTCACTACTTCACCAGGCTAACTCGAGAGGAGGGGCGACAAGCTTGACCTTCGCGAAATGAGAAATCATCGCGCGAAACCTTTGTAAGGTTTCGTATATATATATATATATATATATATATATATATATATATATATATATATATATGAAAAGTAAGCACTACATTTGTATGTTTACATAGTAATTACCAAATATTTGACTGGAAAATATGTGATATGATCGTAATTGTATTATATTCATGTAATTATAAATACAAAATTGTAGTATTTAAAATTTCACTTGGTATAACTTACACCTGACCTTGTTCCAAATTATTTACTGGCAAATTCAGCAGATTAAATATGTATGTACGTGTGTGTGTGTGTACACGTGTATTTACATAATTTATTCGTTCTTTGAGTGATGCTTTTATTATCTATTGCAAATATGTTTGCTTAATGAATCCTTCATTAAAGTATTGAAAAGTATTTCTGTGGAAAGGAAAGTGCTTTTAAGCGGAAGTAATTTTTAACTTAAAGTAATAATTGCTTTTCCCATACAATTATAGTTTTTTCTTATTTATTTATATGCAGTTGCAGTTCAATTTTATAATATAATACAGGGTGGCCATAAAGTCTGGAAACAGGACATTTTTCTCAGACCTGTAGGTTATGTGCAACAGGAAAATATATTAATCTTGTTTCCAGACTTTATGGCCACCATATATATATATATATATGTATATATATAAAATAATGAGTGTGTGTCTGAGTAAAAAAAAAAAAAAAAAAAAAAAAAAAAAATCGAAGAGGGTTTTGAGGTTGTGTGGAGGTCATTGCATCGCTTTGTTCTCCGGGCTGATCTGAACCCAGTATTGGAAGGTGACTGAGTGTCGGACTCGAGGAGGTGTTATTGGAATGAACACGGAGGGAGTCAAGGGGTTTCCCTTTGAGATGAAAGGGCGCTCTCGTTTCGAGGTTTGGGTTTCCCCTCTTATCTGTTTGTGTGTTAGGATCATGTTTCCCTTTGGTCTCCTGTCAGACATACGTCCCACCACCTCCCTCGCATACTTTGTTGGTGTTGTCATTCCCCATTGGTAACACTGTCTGTCTGTCTCACGCGTGGTGTGAAGTGAATAAACTCTGAGCTATTCTTTTCATTATACTTTTTCCTACTTTCCTATAAATCTTTATTAAACAATCTTCCGTCGGCAGTGGCTGGCGGAGGAAGGAGAGAGCCTTGTTTGTTCTGTACTTTACTATTACTACTTTCCCTGTGTGAGAGCATTACACGTCTGTACATTTAAGCATAGTATAAGTTTTCAGTATTTTCTTTTTCATTGCTATTTCTAACTTTTCTACTTCCTTCTTCCACCCTGAAGTGGCTTTTATGATTTTTATTAATATCTCTCTCTCTCTCTCTCTCTCTCTCTCTCTCTCTCTCTCTCTCTCTCTCTCTCTCTCTCTCTCTCTCTCGTTTAACTACTGTAATTTTATTATTTCAATCCATCAGTATATAAAATGGCCTATTGTAGCATACACTAATAATGATAATAATAGTGATTCTAGTAAGAATAATATTACTATTATTATTATTACTAGTAGTAGTATCGACACCGACAAAAAGGTGGCGGAACGCGGTTCAGATGTGGGTATGTGAATGAATATGTGGTTGGCCTTAGTGGTCTTGTGACCATTAAGTTCACTAAGATGTCGATTGAGATTTTGCTTGAGTGTAGGTAGTGTAATTATTTAATTATATTATTTGTTTGTTTATTTATATTTATTTATTTATTTTATTTATTATTAAACAGTATATTATTTTATTTGTGGTAAAATTTGTTATTTTCAGCTTAAAAACATTTCTTTTTTTAAATGTTAAAACATGGAAAATTTAATTTTTATTTTTATTTTATTATTTTTCAATGTTGCGAATGAAGTCGGAAAAAACTTTTGATTTGTTGCTCTGCTCGCTAAATATGCTTCCTCGCCATTTCGCGTAATGGTTGAAACTTGGTCATTTCGCGAAATGACTAAAATCTTCAGCCATTACGCGAAATGGCTGAAATTCCATCTTGGTCATTTCGGACAAGATAAATTGCCCGTTTAGGTCAACTGTATGCCCTTAACAATTGGTTAGGTTAAGTTGTGTTATTTTCGTTAGTTTGAACGAAAATAACACTACTTAACCTAACCAATTGTCAAGGGCATACAATTGACCTAACCCGGTCTTCAATGGCGGACATCGGAATAACATTGAAGGCCCGGTTAGTATTTGAAAACTTCTATATTGAAAATTCAAATTCAAATGTGTTCAAATGTTCAGATGTGTATTTGAACAGTGTTTCTCACTTATTTGAACAGACATATGGATGTATGTATGTTTTAGCAGATTTAGTTAGTTAAATAAAGGTTTCCAATTTTATTGTGATGTTTATTTCTATTAATTCATGACAAATCATTTTAGCCATTTCACGAAATGACCAAGGTGGAATTTCAGCCATTTCGCGTAATGGCTGAAGATTTTAGTGATTTTGCGAAATGACCAAGTGAAACAGCCATTACGCGAAATGGCTGGTTACACACTTTGACTGTAATAAAATATATATATATATATATATATATATATATATATATATATATAATATTAGGGTGATTCAAAAAAATCAGTTGTTTTTTTAATTGTTCAACCTGTATTTTTGTTCCCTATGACAAAAACGTAGTGTATGCCAAATTTGGTGAATTTTAAATAAAATTTACTATGTGCTACCAGGCGTCAAAGTTTCCCTCTTTTTCAATTTGTTTTTTTTACAACTTATGATTTTATGTTTAATTGTTTATATTTCAGAATTTTTAATTAATGGTTTATATACTAGCTTGCTTTTAATTGTTGCTTGGAACTCGTAATTTTGATACCAATTAATCGATTATGGAAGCTAGGCCTAACTCACCATCACCCAGTTGCTCATTTGGGAGAAGTTCTACAAGAAAAGAAACTGAAGTATGGCTAATTGGGCAGCCCTCTGCAGTACTAAAAACATCCGTATTACCATCAGAGAAGGAAATGATGGCCCTCTTCATGCACTACAGAAATATTAAAAAGGAAGACAATAGAGAATCATGCTGCTCTACTGCAGATGATGTGCTAGCAGTTTGGAAAAAAGCAGGAATACCAGCAAAACAAAGAATACATGTAGTAGATAAAATTCAAGGAATACTGAAGGAATGACAGCTGCTTAAGAAAAACAAAGCAAACAAATTGAAAAGATCACAAAATTTAAATAATAAAGAAGAAAAATGGAAAGATAAACTGGAAAACTTATTTGACATTGCTCATGAGAATGCTATGCAGCTTATAAAAATAGAAGATGATAAGAAATTCTTGAAAATGCAACGTGAGAAAGGACGTCATGGAAAAATGGATACCATTGATAAGGCTGTTGCTAAAAAAGAGCAAAGAGCAGCAGAAAAGCAACAACGTTATGAAAAGAGGAGAGCAGAAGAAGAGATCAAAAGAAAGAAGAATGAAGAGGCTGTCATACTCACCAGTACATCATCAGAATCAGAATCAGAGGAGAGTAAAAGTGATGAATCTGGTTTCTGTGCTGCACAACCTTCAACATGGAAAAGTAAGGTTGGCAAACGTAGAAAATTGTTTGATGATAAATTATTAGGAAGTCTTGATGTTGCAAAATTGAGTGACAGAAATGCGTCTCTTTTTAATGCAAACATTCAGACATCGCTTGAATGGGACATCTGCGAACAAATAAAATGCATGTGTTTCAATACAACGGCAGCCAATACTGGTCCTAGAAATGGTGCAGCTATTCTTCTAGAACAAAAATTCGACAACGATTTATTGTGGCTGGCATGTCGACACCATATATTTGAAATTATGCTGGAAGCTGTTGTTTCAAAGTCTTTATCACCATCTTCTGGCCCAGATATAGTCCTTTTTAAGAAGTTCAGAGAAAAATGGTCAAGCATTAATAAGGAGGACTACGAAACAGCATTATCAGATCCAGATATCTATGAAAATATTCATGACATCAAAGATGACATAATTATATTTGCAACAAATCAACTAGATACATTCCAACCAAGAGACGATTACCTAGAACTATTGCAGTTAACAATTATTTTTTGGGGGAGGTGAACCAAAAGGTAGAATCAAATTTAAACATCCAGCGGGACTTCATCGGGCTATGTGGATGGCCAAAATTACATATTCATTAAAAATTTTTATGTTCAAATCTCGGTTCAAAATTTCAGTAAAAGACATCTGTCTATTTGCTACTCGGTTATATGTAAAGGCATGGTTTACAGCGCCTGTGCCATCTTGCGCTCCTCGTCTTGCTCTGGAATTATTACAGAATCTTGTAGTCTACAAATAAATAAATGACACAATTGCATTTGTTGCTATTAAAAAACTGTTAGGTCACCTCTGGTACCTATCAGAAGAACTGGTAGCCTTGGCCTTTTATGATGATGAAGTGCCTACTGAAACGAAAAACAAAATTGTAAAGGCCTTGCAAAATACAACAGAAACTCTTCCTGCAAAACGGGCTTTTCTAGATCCTGCACTTATTCCAACGAAGAAATTAAAAGATTTTGTCATCAAATACTCAAAGATTCTTTACAATAACAGAATTTAGTTCAAAATTTTTATTCAAAGATGCTAAAGAATGGCATAATGATGAAGAGTATAACTCCGCTAAGAAATCTATCAAACAGTGGAAAGTCGTGAATGATATAGCGGAAAGAGGAGTAAAATTAATGGATGAATATAATAAAATACTAACACATGACGAAGATCAAAAACAATTCTTGCGACAAGTAGTGAAAAACTACAGGGCTGTTTACCCTGATAGAAAGAAAGAAACATTGATGAAGTAAGGACAGCTAATGTCTCAAATATCATGCTAGTTTAATTATGCATGCTTGTGGTTATGGTAGGACCTACGGGGGAGCTTTCCACATTAAAAAAAAGCAATGCGCCTTGTACTGTACCCCCTGGGTGGTGTGGAAAAATTTGACAATTTGAGTCGTTCTGTCAATTTTTAATTGCTGGTAGCAACCCCTAAAAATTAAAAATTTGCTAAAATATTTTAGGATAGTTGTTTTTATGCTGAAATGAACCATTTAAAGGGTTGAACACATTAAAATCTAAAAAAAATTTTTTTACCCCCGTATTTGAATCACCCTAATATATATATATATACATATATATACAGGGCGTCCCAAAAAAATGTATACACACTTTAAATACTTATAAAGGCAGTGTTTATTAAAATACATTTCATTTTCAAAATGTAATAGAATCTACAGACATTATTTAATTGTTTTGTCAACGCCTGTTTTCAAACTGACGTCCGTTCTGGTCCAGGCACTGCTGATAACGCGAAGCAATGGAATCGCAAACATCACGAAACATTTCGTTTGGTATTTGTGTGCATTCTCGTTCAATGGCTGCTCTCAATTCAGCGACTGTTGCAGGTTTTATAGCGTAGACTTTGTCTTTTAAGTATCCCCATAAAAAAAGTCGTGGTGTGAGGTCTGGTGAACGCGGAGGGTATTCTACGAAACCCCTTCGTCCAATCCACATCCACATCGTGCCAAGTACCACTCGCAATACTCCACTCTTCGGTCCGGATCATCTTCATTAATAGCATGGACTAATCTTGGAATGTAACTTTTCCATTGACAGCGCTTCAAAATGCGTTGGACAGACGATTCTGAAATTCCTACCTCACGACTCGCTTGCCGCACAGATTTTCTTGGACTTTGGTGATACGTTTCCAGTACTCTTTCTTGCTTTGTGGGGCTTGTCGATGTCCGTGGTCTTCCGGAACGCTTCTTGTGGACATTCTGAACAGTTCCATCGGCTTCAAACTTATCTCTAATTCGAGTGATGGTAAGTCGCGTTGGTGGATCTGTTTGAAACTCCCTCCTAAACTGTCTTTGCACTTCAACTGCGTTTTCACACTTCCAGTAGCATTTTAGAATGAATTTCCTTTGTTCAAAGCTTAGTCTGACTGCCATTATTAATTCTAATGGGTTTAACTTGGAAAGAAAGAAACATCAATTGAGCTATCAGCTGTTAAAGTGTGTATACATTTTTTTGGGACGCCCTGTATATATATATATATATATATATATATATATATATATATATATATATATATATATATATATATATATATACATATACATATATATATATAAAGGGTGATCCAGAGAAATGGGACCCAAAAGAAACCCCTGTAACTCTTAAAGTATAAGTCCTTTTATAAAATCATACGCATCATTCGAAAGAGGATAGTTACAAGTTTGTACAGGATTGTATAGGTTTTGACAATACAAGACAAGATAAGATACAAAACAAAATAAAAGTGTTAGTTAAAACTAACCCTTCAAGATGACTGCATGGACTGTGGAACAGCTGCGTTTCATAACTAAGCAATATTATGAGCATGGAAGAAGTGTAGTTTCAGCTCTTAGAAGGTGATTTTGACATCTGAAAATTTGTCTTGAAAGATCTTTGAGCTGAAACTACACTTCTTCCATGCTCATAATATTGCTCAGTTATGAAACGCAGCTGTTCCACAGTCCATGCAGTCATCTTGAAGGGTTAGTTTTAACTAACACTTTTATTTTGTTTTGTATCTTATCTTGTCTTGTATTGTCAAAACCTATACAATCCTGTACAAACTTGTAACTATCCTCTTTCGAATGATGCGTATGATTTTATAAAAGGACTTATACTTTAAGAGTTACAGGGGTTTCTTTTGGGTCCCATTTCTCTGGATCACCCTTTTACATATATATATATAATCTTTATTTCGTATTTCTGGTTTGTGTACCTTTCCCTTAATCTTCACATCACGTATATGTTTATTGTGTCCATGCATGAGTCTCTCTCTCTCTCTCTCTCTCTCTCTTCTCTCTCTCTCTCTCTCTCTCTCTCTCTCTCATATCCCAGCATATTTTGATTGAGCCTCTTGCCTTCCCTGTCACTGCAGCTCCCTTTACTCATCTTTATTCTTCTCCTTTTTCTTTCTCCGTTCCCTCAGAAGATTTCATACTCCTCTCATGGCATAAATAAATGAGCACAGGGAATGCACTTCACCCCGTGCAAAGGACAAGAAAGGCTCCCCCAAAAGGGAAAATTTTGGTTTAGGAGGGGGCAAGCCTCCTACTTTATACCTCACACATACCGCACTTGGAATGAGGTAAAAAAAGTAAATTGTCGATTCAATCTTGTCATTGATCTCGGATTTGTTTTCATTTTCTCTGGCTGTGTTTTGGTGGTTGTTTAACCTCCTCCGCAACATTTAAGGTCATATGACGGAGGGGACCTCCAGCTTAGCGTGGGCTTCGATGCACCGGTCGGTACATCATCTGGACACGGAAGATGGTCACCCCTCCACCTATAGACCCAGTGTCGCTTAACTTCGCTGATTGACAGGAAGCGTTGTTATAACAATGGCTACGACGTAGCCCAAAATAAATATGGATAACATCTTGTATTTAGAATGGTGATGTACCGATTAAAAAATTTAGCCGATACCGATGCCGATTCTTTGTATATATTTTAAGAAATCAGTTCCCTTCATAAATTTTACTAATCTAATGTGAAAACTTTCAATTTTCATATTTTTAAATTTCAAATTTGTTGAAATGCTTTTCCTTTAGCTCACTCCACAATATACAACACCAGAATTTGTTACTCATATAACGTAGCTAAAATGATGTTAAATAGTTTTATTACTCGCTAAAATGATAAAATAATTTTATTTTAGTTTCATAAATTGAATACCAATATTTAAAGTAATTGTTTTTTCTTATGTTGAAGGTATTTTCTTTCTACAACAATGTAAAGAACAACAAATTTTTTCATTAAAGTTTCAAGGTCTTGGTAGCCTATTTGAATAAGAAAAAAATGGATATACAATTTGGGTTTGTAAAATTATTAAAATACTTAAAATAAAGTCAACATGATTTAGATGGCTTAATATATAAATTATAAAGTACAACTTAATATACTGGGATCACGTGAAGATCAGGGCCCCCAGCCTTCTCTAGTTAGCCTTATAAGGCTAACTAACGAAAATATCACGACCTAATCTAACCAATCGTTACCATATGTCAACTGTACGCCCTTGACGATTGGTTAGGTGAGGTCATGATATTTTCGTTAGTTAGCCTTATAAAACTAACTAAAGAAGGCTGGGGGCCCTGATCTTCAGGTGATCCATGTAGAATTGTTATCAATATATAGAGTAGGAGATTACAATAGTTTATAATATTTAGAGATTAGCTAGTTAGAGAAAATGTAAATTTGTGGGTAACTTAACTTATTAAGCTTTACATTTTTCGTGAACATAAACTATTTTTATATAATTACACTTTGAATTGAGTATAAATTATCATAAGTAATGTTTTTTTTTGTCTTCAATTTTCTTTTACTATAGATTTTTTGTAATGAAAATTTTTAAATTTCAAAGAATCGGTAAGAAAATCGGCTAAATTTGACCGATGCCGATACCAAAAAAAAAAGGCCGATTCTGCCGATGCCGATTAATCGGTACACCACTAATTTAGACTTTTAGAGAAAGTAACTAACAACCTTAATTAGTTGAAAAACTAAAAAGAAAAAAAAGCATGGAATGATTCTTTTGACGATGAACATAATGAATTCCTTCGCACTTTCTTTACTTAAGATTCTTAGAAAAACTAACAAAAGATAGTTTTAAAGAGATGGAAGTCGGTAATGTGACAAGGGTTTTTCCTACAGTAGATATAGATTTAAAAAAAAGTTAGCCATAGCAGTTCAGTCATAGAGTAAATGTATACAATAGTTATACTGGGAATTATTTTTTTCATTAACTTTGTTTGCCTAATAAATGTATGGTTGTTACTACAATCCGGTATCATCTTTGGTATAACTTGATTTACGAGTAGGAATGTGATCAAATTTTTAATTTTTTGTAATTGAAATCATATTCTATACTTATGTGGCTTTTAATTTGTATGACTCTAAAATGTTGTGAAGTTTTTTTTAAGTACATATTTAATATAGTCTTGCCTATTGATAAATTTGCCCCTCGTAATAGTGGCTCTGTATTCATTTAATTGCGTGAATGGTCAGCTATATGGACCATTTCATTATATGGTAGTGCAGTTGAAATATATATATAGGAATCTTTATACTTTGGCTCTGTTACTGCGTTTATTTAATAATGCTTTGACTTAGCTTAAGACACTGTTAGGTCTCGGGGAAATTGCGGAGATTGAGTTTTTTTAAGTAGGCTTTGTATGGTTAAATGTGCGAGTTAAGATTGAAGTTACAACGTGTCATTTTAACGTGATAAATTTTTTTTTAATAAAGTTGAATGCTGACGAAAATCACGATTATTAAAAATTTTATAAAGCTTTTTAATTTTTTTTATTCTACAGTAGATATTTCGGACTTATACCCATTTTGTCGAAAGATGAAAACATCGACACTGTAAAAAACTAACTGGCTCTTTTCCGTTCTACCCCAGCAACAAAAAATGAAATTATATATTTTTTTCTACTGTAGTTTTACTTTCTGAATTCAATAATATATATCTTATTTTAGAGAAATTAATAACAAGAGTTATAGTCCGTTTATTTTATTTAAAAGTAGAGATTGCATTTAAGATTTCAATAAAAATGACCTTTCCTTTTTGTCTTCTCCACAGAAATTCACATAAATAAGAATCTATCATATTTCTAGATGTTCCCCAATGTCTCTCGTTCCTTTGTTTAGCTAAATCAACCGTACGCCCTTGACGATTGGTTAGGTTAGGTCGTGATATTTTCGTTAGTTAGCCTTATAAGGTTAACTAAAGAAGGCTGGAGTAGAACGTTATTTCCTTAACTATGTTTATGAAATTCCATTTATCATCCATAACAATATCTACAAAAGAGAAAAAAATTAATAATTATAACCATAACTAATTAAAGCACGAATACTTTCTCCAAAATAAAATATATATTATTGAATTCAGCAAGTAAAACTACACTAGAAATTGTTGCTGGGGTAGAACAGAAAAGATCCAACTAACTTAACCTAACCTAATAATACCTTGTCGATAGAATGTCAAGTCGATCAGATGTCGTAAGGCCAGATATTTGAAGTTGTTTTTCAAGATGATGGTTACTGTATTTTAAAAACTTCTCTGTCCCTGAAAGTTGAATTAGCAACAGCTCTTTGTGACTGCATTTAAAATTTTAAAATTATGCCTTCCTTAAAGTGATTGTATGTTCATGTTGGTTTTGGTTTATAAAAGCTTGTATGAAAAACTCCATAAGTGATTAGGAGATAGGAAATATATGCTTAATTTAACATAGTCCATGTCTTTTGACTTAACTTTATTAAAATGCAAAACCTTCAAGATCAGGCAGGAATGTTTTTCTATATATATATATATATATATATATATATATATACATATTATATATACAGGGTGTCCCAGAATTAACTATTTCAATGAAATCGGACAAATTTTTTAAAAACACACTTTTATTTATGTTTATCATGTTTAATATGTGTTAAAAATGTATAAATTTCTAAATTTTTTTCATAATTTTATTTTCATAATTTTTTCATTATCTGGTCCAATGAAAGACCGTCTGAAGTCATAGAATGGCAAAGAGACTCTCCAAAAGTTAACGTGTGGCTTGGAATGACCAAATCCAAAATTTATGGTGCTCCATCTTGTTGAAACACAACATTATCAAGAATGCCATCATCAAGAAGCTGTGATTCGAGAAACTGATGAAGCATATCAAGGTAGACGGTACCTGTTACAGTTGCTTCCGCAAAGAAGAATGGGCCATAAATTTTGGATTTGGTCATTCCAAGCCACACGTTAACTTTTGGAGAGTCTCTTTGCCATTCTATGACTTCAGACGGTCTTTCATTGGACCAGATAATGAAAAAATTATGAAAATAAAATTATGAAAAAAATTTAGAAATTTATACATTTTTAACACATATTAAACATGATAAACATAAATAAGTGTGTTTTTAAAAAATTTGTCCGATTTCATTGAAATAGATAGTTAATTCTGGGACACCCTGTATATGGGATGAATTTCACACTTAAACACGTGAAATGAATGAATGATGCAAACTCACAAGGAAAAAGAAAAAAATATTCCAAGGCCTTTCGTGTATTCAGCAATATAACGCGTCAGGGAATGACGAGGTGTATTGCTGTATAAACGAAAGGCTTTGGATAATTTTTTCTTTTTCCTTGTGGGTTTGCATCATATTATATGTATAGTGTAATCTCAGGACTGAATGAGTATAGATGGATAGACAAATTGAAGTTAAGGGAATTTTGGAATTATTGAAATAAATAAGTTTTTCACTGTTTTTTAAGGTGTCATATCATAGGTGGTCACTAGTTGTATACCGCTTTATTCCGTCAGTAACTCGCCACTTCTGCAAGAAATAGGTACCATTTTCCATGTTCATGCTCTTCACTAATGCATTACAGATACGAGGTCCATCAGAAGCAAAAGGCTTACTAAGTTTGTATTTACACTTTAAAGCCAAGTAAATGTACGGTACTCATTTTTCGAAACGCAAATTCATTCATGCTGCCAAGATCTCGCTCTATACAAAGTAGACCATGAACGCAGTATAAATACTGGGGACGTTACGTGTTGACCTCGGGCAAACCTGTAATGAAATTGTATATTAACAAAATTAATTTGTACAAATTCTCTAAATATAAAATTATTAGTGCCTAATTATTAAGGTAAAATGGGCCTATTTTTAGTTTTATATGGTACATTTTTACATTAGGCTTCTATTTAGTGTTGGATTCATTGCCATATAGGGGGTCTCATACTCAAAAATAGTAGTGAAAGGTTCATTATCTTTATCATTAATGTGTTTTCAGATAAACCTTTTGTTATGTATATGTACGGTATATAGAAAAAAAAATATTTATATATATATATGGGCTACGTAGTGGCCGATGTCGTAACACCGCTTCTCGGAGATCAGCGAAGTTAAGCGACATTGGGTCTGGGTAGTAGCTGGATGGGAGACCGTTCTCTGCGTCCAGATTATGTAGCTACCCGTGGTTCGGATCCCACGTAAAGCTGTAGGTCCCCTTCGTCATATGACCTTAGATGTTGCGAAGGAGGTTAAACAACCCCAATTAAAAAAAAAAGTATATGTATGGGGATTTCCATATATAGTCCGAACTATCTTAATTTTAGCCTCGGTAAACATTCACGGAGGTTAATTAGGTTTAAGGGAGCCACTTCTTCAGAACATGCACACTGAGAGACACACACACACACACACATATATATATATATTTAAGTTCGGGGAGAACCGATTCGCCTCTATTTAAAAGGGCATATCTAGGCGGAAAAACAACGAAAAAGTGAGAGGAAAAAGAAAGGGTGGAGGGGACAGTCGAAGTGGAAAAAGACTAAGGATGACAAGGACTGCAAGGTCGAGCCCCATCATCCTTGGGTGCTAGGGCCGGGAGGGCGCACGTGAAACCTCCTGGAACAAGCACGTACAAACGAGCACAAAGAGCACTCAAGCGCACGAGCTTAGAACCCCCTTGCGGGGAAATATATATATACACACACAGCTCATCAGCTGTTCTTTTGTGATGACGATCCTATATAAATTGAATATATCCAAATATCTCTCTCTCTCTCTCTCTCTCTCTCTCTCTCTCTCTCTCTCTCTCTCTCCATACATCGAGAACCGCCACTTTAGGCCATCACGAGCCGCATTTGGCTCGCGAGCCGCGTAATGAGTACCAATGAAATAAATGAACAATAGCCTATGTCAGTGGTTCCCAAGGTTTTTCTTCCGTGGATCAACTACTGAGCTCTTTTCCAGAACCTAGGTGGGCCCTGTTAGAAAATAACGTACACAATATATTATATAGTACACCATATTCCTAACACGTTCGCAGACCACTATTGAGAGCCCATGGACCTTCAGGAGTCCGCGGACCACAGTTCAAGGACCAATGACGCGTTCAACTTAACGTATCATAAAGATTTTTAGACAGACTGGAATTCTAGTCCATTGTATAACTATGCAGAGTTTTCAGTTGAGATTAGACTGGAATCGAAAACCTTTTTTTTTTCTTTCTGAGTTGGAATTGGAATAGGAATGAAAACTAAAAAATGTACAATGAAATCTTTGGAATCGATTCCATAGAAGTGTTAGATTTGGGTTTTTCATATACAGTTTCAAAGGTTTTTAGTATGATAAAATGTACGGTCAGAGAAATTTATAGATATTATTTTGAAGCACAATTAAAAGAAACCCGGATGATGATGATAATAATAATAATAGTTTTAAATGGAGGCTCATAAAAAGGATATGGTTGGCAAACCTTCAGGTTATAGAAAGAAACTGCATTGGTAATATTTGACACACACACACACACACACACACACACACGTATTGTTACCGTAACAGCAGCACATGCAAATAGTTTACATGGAAGTGTTGTTGTTGTTGTTTTTAATTAATATAAAATATATTACAACATTATACTGACGGAAAATTTTTACAGATCCTTCACCATTTATATAATAATTTAATATTTTTAATTCGCTATTATTATTACCTAAAAGAATTGTGGTCTCGAGCCAAGTTTAGTTCCAACCCCTCCCAAAAAAAACCCACCTTTTTTTCACACAGTCAAGCAGTTAATACAAGTTGTGTGTAGTAGGTTATAATATATATATATATATATATATATATATATATATATATATATATACTATACAGTATATCCTACGTGTTACATTCCTTTGACTTTTTTTTTTGTTTTATTACATCTTGTCTTTAAAAAGAAGTAATTTATAAAATGAAATAATTTTCAACGTATTTTTAAACATTTATTTAGAATATTTGGTTCAAACAGTTTTAGTTAGATTTAGTAAACACTGAAAGAGAAAATTGGGTTTTCAGTATTTTCAAGGGTAAACTCTCTCAATTTGAAAAAATATTGGCCGAAATATTTACATATACGCAATTATTATTATTGTTAAATGTGGATACAATACTTTAAGCATTTTATATCGTATTTGCGTTTTTTTTTTTTGTATTTGGTAAAATAATATTAATTTTGTAAGAATTATGCAGTGATGAGGCAATGATTGATGATGTTTTTGGCAAATATAAAATGTTAAAAAAAATTGTACCTCTTTGCTTAAAGAATATTTAATCATATTCTTACGTATTGGGTCGAATAATTTTAGGGTATTGAACATATATTTAATTAATATTAAATAATGTGTTGCTATAATTAAAATATGAAAATTTTCGCCTCTTTAAGATTCATTTGAAGGTAAACAGACACTATAACGCTACCTTACATTTACTTACGGGCCTACAAATTTGTTTCTTCTGTAATTTATTACAGTATATATTTAATACGTAAATAGCCTATTTTGCTTAATATTTATAATAAGTCCGATAGACTTTACACATATTTCATATATTTTAATCTGGAGAGAATACAGAGTTGATAAATGGACACCTTCGTTTTTCCCGTAATTTTTTGATTTGATACTAAAAGTCAATAAATAATAATCAATTTATTGAATCACTATATTTAGAATGGTGTTGCTGTCCCCTTTCTATTATGTAAAGCTGACACACGTTCTGGCATTCCATTATTAGCTTTGCTATTTGTTCTTTTAAGGACAATCAGAGTGGTGTCTATTTACTTTTGTCAACCTTCTGTATATGTATGATAAGTTTCAATTTGTTTGCTTTTCACGTATACGCTATATACCTCGCAACTTCGCGATGGTTTCCATCGAAGAAGCGAGTCTTTTAACCCACATTTTTTTATGTAAAGTTTCTTTGTATTTCTTCTGGTTTACTAATTTGACCTTTTTTTACGGAGACGTAAGAACAGTTTGGTTTCGGTTTGGTATTATTAACCCTTTAACTGCTTCTATCGAGTATATGCGATTCTCATTTAACTTCCTCCGGTGCTCTGATCGAGTATACTCGATTTTGGGTTTTCTGTCGATCGCTGAAACCCACCATACTGATTCAGTGATGGCGTTGAAATGGACCAGTTAAAGGGTTAATTAAGGTTTTTAGTTTAAAAAGTATTAAAAATCTGACCATTTATTCTTATACCATTATTTATTATGGTATAAGAATCACTCTTAAATCCTCTTTGATTTTGAAATTCCTCGAATTTCCTATCCATTTCGGGCTTAGTAATCCATACTTTTTATTTTGTCCGTAAAGAGTTTAAGATTCTCGGTATTAAATTTTAAGTTGTCCTCTGGGCATCTATCTCTTTTACCTGCTTGAAAGGAATTCACCTCGCCCCAAGTTTTTCTGTCCGCAAATTTCTGTGGCATCCGCCGCAAAGGATGTTACTGTACTATGAGTGGTTTGCTTCTCTATGTACGTCGGTTAACTTTATTATTATGAATAACAACAAAGCGATTGCTGTTCCTTGTGGTACCGCATAAGCCTCGGACATCGGATTTGAATTGGTGATATTCTTTCGAATGTAACAAACAAACAATCTTTATTCAGAAAAAGAATGCGAGTGAGAAAGTTTTACAAATTTTTTTCTGTACAATTTATATATTTGATATGACGTTAATATAGTCACAGTATTCTAATCTGAATATGCCGTTGGGAGCATGGAAGCCTTTTAGGCAAAATTAATGGGATTCAGTTTATTACGTACGTTCTCTAAGGAAGTTGTATATTCATTTTCTAACTTTACTTATGTTCATATATTCTCTGTGAGGCACTACTATTCCATGGTCACACTTATTAAAACTCTTGGCAAAATTTGTCTATAGTAGCTACATCATAATTGGCATTGTTGTCGATTGTCGATGCACGATCTTCCTGATCTGAATCCATGTTGATTCTTACTGAATATCTTTCGAACCTCCAAAAATGTAGAGATTTTCCCTCACTGCCCTTCCGAATATTGTAATAAAATGTGATGTCACTGACGCAGGTCTTTAGTTGTTTGTGTGTGATCTGTTTCCTACTTTATATGTATATGAACAATGTTAATTCTTTTAAATATGGTCGGTATTTTTACTTTGTCGAAATATCTCTCTCTCTCTCTCTCTCTCTCTCTCTCTCTCTCTTCTCTCTCTCTCTCTCTCTCTCTATATATATATATATATATATATATATATATATATATATACACACACACACACGCGCGCAAGTTTCGTTCAAATTTGACTTGGATTTTTTGTGAGATCTCCGACGATCCGACTTATTTTTACAAACTTCCTGAAACTTACCCAATTTCTCAAGGTGTAATCCTCTCCCACAAAACATTGTGTTATGGTGCATTTAGAGTTCTCGAAATAAGTCTTCTAAAATTATCCAGAAAGCTGTTTTGGCGTTAAGAAAACAAAAATTATTTTTGTCGCAAATAAGGATTTCAATAAGTAATCACATAGAATAATTTTAACATCTGAATCTTGCCTTGAAAGATTATTTAAGAACTTGCAAAGCCATATTAAGTCATTTAGCTTTATTTCTACCGCAATATGTTGTACATGATTATGAAGAACGCTGTTAATTCTTCCAGATTGCATAAGAGATTTCCTGTTATTTTTTTCATTACTACTTAAAAAATAATCACTGTACGTTTAACTGTAAAAATAATTGTAAAAAAAAAGCATTAAATCATGTAAAATAAAAGATAGCTTTGAACTCTTTTTAAAATAGAGCTTCTGAAAGGTTAAAGACGGGAAAATGTTTTGTGGGTTGCACTGACACACTTATCCTGCTGATGTGGCATGCCGAGATCAGCAGCTGCCTGAAAATTCTTTTGGGCGAGTGCGTAGCCACTGCAAATTTGATCCCCGCATGATGAAGATGGAGTGAAGGCGCCAAATCATTCTTCCTCCCCTTCGGTCGTCAGTGGTCCCCCACTCGGAGGTGTGAAGTTCGGAGAAACGAAGTCATTATTGACTCGCGCTTAGTAAGGAATTTTATACAGCCGGGAGCAATCCTACCACATCGATGGGAGAAGTTGAGTCAGCAATGCAGGGAATAAGTATTTTGAAAAAAAAAAATGGGGGAGCAAAAGTTTACTAAACACGTGAACTCTTTAATATCAATTAACTGAGAAAAAAAATTAATATATATAATCAATTATTCGGCGTACTTTCTTGAGAGTTCATTTCAATTCTTCAACAAAATGAAATACTCGAAAGCCCTTAAAAGTATATATTTTTTTAAAAAATTTCCTTTACGTTTATTAGAACTCATTGTTTAACTACTTCATTTAAGCTTAAAAGTAAATGAAGTTAGAGGGTGTCGTAAAATGTGAAGCGCTGTAATAAAGTTGTCACATACGTCGTTCGTAAAGGTCCCATTTTATGCCGAGTAAGTTAGGTTAGTTTAAACGTAATAAAAATTTTATGATGTGTAATATTTAAAACATTTAACATTTGCGGTATTTCGAGTCAAAGAATGTAATTTAATTCGGTGATCCCTTTAGGGATTTTTTAAATCTAAATTTTAATTGGGTTTTTAGTGTCCGTGACGTCGTAAAGGAAGGGAAATAAATAAAGGTTATCCTTTGAAGGAGAAGCAATAAAGTTCTC
Organism: Bathynomus jamesi; assembly: GCA_023014485.1. Taxonomy (NCBI): domain Eukaryota; kingdom Metazoa; phylum Arthropoda; class Malacostraca; order Isopoda; family Cirolanidae; genus Bathynomus; species Bathynomus jamesi. The sequence goes on along the minus strand of JAJOZX010002789.1, from coordinate 169,275 downwards.
CGTCACTCGAAGGAGATAAGGGAAGGCAGTCTCTTTCATTTCCGCTATTTCTTGTCTTCACTTTGCTCCCCCCTCTCTCTCTCTCTCTCTCTCTCTCTCTCTCTCTCTCTCTCGTGTTCTAGATACTTGCCTGCGCATGTCTTTATTTTTTACTTTTATTTTTTCCCCCTCCCTCATCGTCTCATCTCTCTATCTTCGTTCAGTCTCTCATCTTTCTTTTTTGTCCCTTACAAGTTACACACACACACACACACACATGCATGGTCTGTGTGTATCATATATATATATATATATAAAGAGAGAGAGCGCATTCTTTCAATTAATACTTTTTCCCTCTTTTGTTCGTGTGTATAACTAAATCCTCTCTCCCTGATTCTCTCCTCGTCTTTTGATGGTAAATCGTTTTGTGACTACCACGCAACCCAAAGTCTCTTCAGGTCCAGCTATAAATTTTAGGTTGTTGACCCACAATAAGAGCGGTGGTTAATCATTTATCCTGCGGGGGTTTAGGGCGTACCGCTTTTCTCCGCCATCAGGTTGTTTTTTAAGGAACAACTCTTAACAATGCGAGTTCGATCGAGACCGCATTCCTGGCTCCTTTTTAGATTCTTATCCATATAGAACAAGAACGTTGATGAAGACCAGCACACGTGAAAATGTTTCCTCAACTTTTCGTGTTTGACAAATTAGCCGTAAAGTTTGGTTACGCTTTTTGATTTTTCATTTTTCTTTCACCAAAAAAAAAAAAGAAAAAAAAAAAAAGATTAAAATTTCACGCTTAGTTTGTGATGATTTTAAAACGAGAAATAGTTCCTAAGTCTCCTTTAAGGCCGGTTGTGTCATGAAGTTCAGTAATTAATTTCGAAGAATGGTGTATGTACTACGCGAAATGGAATTTTTTTCTTTTTTTTTTTACACTTATCAGAAGTTTACAAAAACAGTGGAAGTAAATGTTTATTTTTAGTATTTCGTGACACTGATTGATCTTGAAATGAACATCATACACAAATGAGCTGGGTTTGTTTTTTTCTCTTTTGCTGTAGTTGGAGAATTATGAATTGTTTGATGTCAAATTAGAAACACAACTCCATTACCTTCTGTCACATTAATCTACCAAAGTCTGAAAGTGTCATAATATATATATATATATATATATATATATATATATATATATATATATATATATATATATATATATATATATATATATATACCGTATAAATTGGCCCATCAATTTTTGTGAAAAATTTTTGTCTGACAAATTCAGACATTTTTCCTTTTATGGATGTTAGGATTCATTCAATAGTTTATTGTCAATTTTATTGTGTGTGATGTATATCTTTAAATCGACTGAGGGAAGTTCATTTTCTATATTTATATTATATATATATAATATTAATATATATATATATATATATATAATATATATATATATATATATATATATACACACACACACACACACAAAGAAGATGAATAAACTGGAATTATTGGACAATAAATAGGGAGTTTGTTTGCACAATATAAATTGTTTGTATACCTTAATTTTGTATTTTATTTTCAATGTTATTTTTTTATTATTATTATAAATAAGAAGTTAGACAATTTTGACCCATGGCATACGACTCTTCTCCATGGTCAGACCATATATCTTTGGAGCGGGCGTAAGTCGTGCGTCCGACTTTGAACCTTGTAATTTCCCATCCTGATAAAAGAAGGAAGAGGCAAAAGGTCTTGCATGCATTAACCCGCCTGCGGTCGGCCGATAGGAAATACCTCATGGCGGGCTGGAAGTGGATGGGTGGTGGTGCTGCTGCGCGTGTTCTGTAGGTTATACACAAAGCCTCACCATCGACTGCTCTTCGTAAACACGCACCTCGTTATATGTATGTATCGGTATGTATGCTTCGTACAAAGACCCTAATTTCCGACGTAGGACGAAAGTTTGGTATAGCCAAGACGCATGCCATGTGGTGTAACTTCACCATTTTTTTTTGTTGAGGAAGGGGACCATTCTTTATCGATTGCAGGGAATTTTGGAAGAGACTGTTTAATTTACAGGGTAGGTATGGGAACTTAGATTATAGGTAAATTTATGGTGGAGATTACAGGCTTGGAGGGTTTGCGTTCTCTTTTGTGAGAATTTATGAGAATCTTTGTTGTATGAGGTACAACATAGGAAATAGTATTTGTGAGACCCGCTATTATTATTATTATTAATGATGACGATGTAGTGATAATTGTGAACAAGAGAAATGAATGCTCTTTCACATTCGCTTTCTTTGAGTGCTAAACTCCGACTTCCATTACATTGCCGGGTGTGATTGTGTGAGCGAAGCGAGTAACGGTGCAATCACACGCGATACGTGGAAGGTGGAAGCAGTTTGTGGAATACGAAGGAGATTCTAGTCTGATATTATCTCTGTACGGCATTTAACCTTCATTCTTTGTACTCCAATTCTTATCTTATAATTCCATTTTCTTTGTTTATTTATTTTATTATTCCATTTTCCGTTTTTCGATTCATTGCTTTCATTTCGATATTATATATATTATATATTTTCCATTTCAACCAGGATTGATTTCTTTCGAAGCACAGAGGAGTCTCTCTCTCTCAGGTGGGTGGGTGACCCTCCTTCCCCGTTGGAGGGGGCTCAGGCTCCTGCGGAAGTTGCCCCCTCGTTGGTGAGGAGCTTTTCAACTCGACAGCCCTGCTAGGGGCGGTCAGAATAGGGAAGGCTTCCTCCGTGCAGTGCTTTTTAATGCTAGGTCAATTAGGAATAAGTTTTGCGAGCTACGGGCGCTCTTAGCATCAGAATACCAGGATATCGTTGCTATCACCGAGTCCTGGATTCATACTGATCGTAGGGACTACTTTGGGGAGTTGAAGATTCCCGGGTGTAGAATGTCTTACAAGGACCGCACCCGTAGGGAGGGGGGAGGGGTACTAATATACGTGAGGGACACGTTGAGTCCGGTTGACTGCCAGTTCTGATCGGAACGGGAGCTGCTTGGAGTCGATCTGAACCTGGGAGGGACGAACTATAGGTTAATCTTGTACAAACCTCCGCATCTCCTCCTCGAGGAGGATACAGCCCTGTACACCGAACTTCGTAGCCTGCTATGGGACAGGGTGCGTGTATAGTTTTAGGAGACTTCAACTGTCGCGGCATAAAGTGGGAAGACAGGACTGCTGATGCCGAAGGGAGGAGGCTAGTTGACTTTGCTGTTGAGAACTTCCCGACTCAGTGAGTCACTGAGCCTACACGAGGCGAAAGCGTTCTAGACTTAGTATTCACGATCGAAGACAACCTCGTCACTGTCCTCACTGTTGACAAATCGTTGGGCGGGAGTGATCACGGTCTGATTAGGTTCTGTGTCTGCATCCCTCGTGCGAAGCGTAGTAAGCTCGCTCTACGGCGGGCGGACTTTGTTGGCCTCCGGGATAGCATAGGTGAGATGGGGTTAAAGGTGGGCGGTGATGTTGGAGTGTGGAGTGCATTCCAGGACCAGTTTATGGTGCTGCAGTCTGCTGCCATACCCTCAAAACCGGTCAGCCCTGCCTCAACGCAGCCTAAGTGGTTCAGTGGGGACATCGCTTCGGCTATCCGAAATAGGAAAGCTGCGTATAGGAACGCGAAGGCCAATCGTTCCCATGAGAACACTGAGGCGTATGTCCGCTTGTGCAGGGAAGTGAAGGCGAAGGTTAGGCTAGCCAAATGTAACGAAGAACTCCGGGTGGCAAACCTCTGTGCTGAATGAGTACTTTGCGGGAGTGTTCACCAGGAAGACACCCGCGTCATCCCCGAGCCAGGCGTCAGGCACGAAGGTGCTGGCCTGGATAGTGTTCAGTGTACCACGACAGTCGTTGCCGATAGAATAGACAAACTGAGCGCGTTTAAGGCTCCTGGGCCAGACCAGTTCCTCCCCAGAGTTTTTCGGGAAGTGCGCAAGAAGGTGGCTCCCCACCTGACTACAGTCTTCAACAAATCTTTGGAGACGGGCCAGGTGCCTGGTGATTGGGGGGAAGCCAACGTCACCACTATCTTTAAGAAAGGGGATCACGAAAGTCAAGGGAACTATCGTCCCATTATTCTCACTTCGCTTGTAGGTAAATTATTAGAGGGGATAATAGCGAATAGGATCGTTGACCATTTGGATTCCTGCAAGCTGCTTGGGGACTCTCAACATGGGTTTAGGCGGCATAGGTCGTGTCTCACCAATTCGCTCGAGTTTTTCCACGTCATGTGGAGTGAGTATGGTAAGAGTAGGGCGATTGATATACATTATCTCTACTTTGAGAAAGCCTTTGATAAGGTACCTCACCGCCAGCTAATGGTCAAAGTGCGCGCGCTGGGTATCGGTGGGGAAGTAGGTAGGTGGATTGAAAACTGGCTGAAGAATAGGCGGCAGAGGGTTGTAATTAAAGGGACTAGCTCGGATTGGGCCTCGGTCACTAGCGGGGTTCCTCAGGGTTCCGTTTTGGGGCCACTGTGTTTATCATTTACATAAATGATATCGTCAGTAGGGTCGCCAAATTCGCTGATGACACCAAGCTTGGGGCCAATGTTGGGACGCCCGAAGCGATCGAGCAACTGCGTGCGGACCTACGTAGGATAGGAGAGTGGTCCGCGAAATGGCAAATGCCGTTTAACTTTGGTAAATGCCAGGTCTTGCACATTGGTTACGCCAATCCCAAGTCTGACTACTCGATGTTGGGGAGTAATATCGAGGCGACTGATTTGGAAAAGGACTTGGGTGTGCTAATTAGTAGCGACCTTAAGTTTACCAAACAATGCGTAGAGGTGGAAAAGAAAGCTCAGAAGCTGTTGGGTTATATGAGGAGGCAATTTCGATTTCGGAACAAGGAGATTGTGCTCTCTGTACAATTTCCTGGTTCGGCCGCACCTGAAGTATGCTGTGCAGTTCTGGTCGCCCACCCTCAGGATATTGAGAAGCTGGAGCGAGTGCAGGCGAGGGCCACAAAGTTAATCCCTTCCGTTAGGCATATGGACTGCAATCGACGTTTACGCGGCCTGAATTTGTTTTCGCTGAAAACTCGGAGGCTGCGCGCGCGCGGTCAACTCATCGAGGTTTTGAAGCTCTTACACGGGTTCAACGATGTCGATTTTAGAAGCATGTTTAGTTTAAATGATATCTCAACTCGCAACAATGGTTGGAAATTGGATTTGAAACGGTTTAGCACTAGTGTTTGTGGGAATTACTTTACCTATAAAATCTGTGACGCGTGGAACAGGTTACCTTCAGAAGTTGTGAACAGTTCCTCTGTGGATCAGTTCAAGAAAAGATTAGACCGAATCTTGCACACTATTTGAGGGTTTAGGAATTTTTTCCCTGGCACCCGTTGTCATTGGTACCTCCTCGGTATTGGCCGCAAGGTCTTTTGAGGTACTTCTTGTCCTTGTAACTCCTCGTAACTCTCTCTCATTATATATACAGTGTCCCATAAGTCTGGTCTCATATGAAAACTTATTTTAAATTAAATTTACAAAAGTAGCACTAAAACAAATGTTTAAATTGATGTCTCGTTTTGGGACCTTTTTTTGTGTTGCAGGTAGAATAACACAATGGCTGTGTAGGGAAGTGAAGGCGAAGGTTAGGCTAGCGAAACGTAACTAAGAACTACGGGTGGCAAGCCTCTGCAAGGGAACCCTAAGGAATTCTTAATGAGTACTTTGCGGGAGTGTTCACCAGGGAGGATACCCGCGTCATCCCCGAGCCAGGCGTGAGGCACGGTGCTGGCCTGGATAGTGTTAGATGTACCGCGACAGTCGTTGCCGATAGATTAGACAAACTGAGCGCGTTTAAGGCTCCTGGGCCAGACCAGTTTCTCCCCAGTGTGTTGCGAGAAGTGCGCGACCAGGTGGCTCCCCACCTGGCTACAGTCTTCAACAAATCGTTGATGGGCCAGGTGCCTGGTGACTGGAGGGAAGCCAACGTGACCCCTATCTTTAAGAAAGGGGATCACGAAAGTCCAGGGAACTATCGTCCCATTAGTCTCACTTCAGTTGTAGGTAAATTATTAGAAGGGATAATAGCTGATAGGATCGTTGACCATCTGGATTCCTATAAGCTGCTTGGGGACTCCCAACATGGGTTTAGACGGCATAGGTCGTGTCTCACCAACTTGCTCGAGTTTTTCCACGTCATGTTGAGTGAGTACGATAAGAGTAGGGCTATTGATATACTTTATCTCGACTTTCAGAAAGCTTTTGATAAGGTACCTCACCGCCGGCTAACGGCGAAAGTGCGCGCGCTGGGTATCGGTGGGGAAATAGGTAGGTGGATTGAAAACTGGCTGAGGAATAGGCGGCAGAGGGTGGTAATTAAAGGGGCTAGATCGGGTTGGGCCTCGGTCACTAGTGGGGTTCCTCAGGGTTCCGTTTTGGGGCCACTGTTGTTTATCATTTACATAAATGATATCGACGGTGGCATCGTCAGTCGGATAGCCAAATTCGCTGATGACACCAAGCTTGGGGCCAATGTTGGGACGCCCGAAGCGATCGAGGAACTGCGTGCGGACCTAGGTAGGATAGGAGAGTGGTCCGAAAAATGGCAAATGCCGTTTAACTTGGGTAAATGCAAAGTGATGCACATTGGCTACGCCAATCCCAAGTCGGACTACTCGATGTTGGGTAGTAATATCGAGGTGACTGATTTAGAAAAGGACTTGGGTGTGCTAATTAGCAGCGACCTTAAGTTTACGAAACAGTGTGTAGAGGTGGAAAAGAAAGCCCAGAAACTATTGGGTTATATCAGGAGGCAATTTCAGTTTCAGAACAAGGAGATTGTGCTCTCACTGTACAATTCCCTCGTTCGGCCGCACCTGGAGTATGCTGTGCAGTTCTGGTCGCCCACCCTCAGGAAAGATATTGAGAGGCTGGAGCGAGTGCAGGCGAGGGCCACAAAGTTAATCCCTTCCGTTAGGCATATGGGCTACAATCGACGGTTACGCGCCCTGAACTTGTTTTCGCTTGAAACTCGGAGGCTGCGCGGTCAACTGATCGAGGTTTTCAAGCTCTTAAGCAGGTTCAACGATGTCGATTTTAGAAGTATGTTTAGTTTAAATGATAACCCAACTCGCAACAATGGTTGGAAGTTGGATTTGAAACGGTTTAGGACTAGTGTGTGTGGGAATTACTTTACGTATAAGATCTGTGACACATGGAACAGGTTACCTTCGGAAGTTGTGAACAGTTCCTCTGTGGATCAGTTCAAGAAAAGGTTAGACCAAATTTTGCACACTATTTGAGTGTGTAGAAAATTTTCCGTGGCACCCGTTGCCATTGGTACCTCCTCGGTATGGGCCGCAAGGCCTTTTGAGGTACTTCTTTTCCTTGTAACTCCTTGTAATATGTAAGTGAGTTACACTCCTCAGGAAAAGGTCTCCGCCTTTTCCTCACTCGTGTAACTCTCTCCCATATTAACCATTGAATGTTATTCAACCCGCAACAACAACAAAAAAAAGGTCCCAAAACAAAATATAAATTTGAACATTTAATTTAATTCCGATGTATTACTTTCGTAAATTTAATTTAAAATACATTTTCTTATGAGACTGGACTCACCCTCTATATATATATATATATATATATTATTGCAGAAATTACGAAACTTTAAGCCGTTGTCAACGAGTCTTATTTATGGACGTGTGTTCTTATGGCTCAAAGCATTTATACGCTTGAATGAAATTGTGCTTAAATTTGGAAAGAAATAATGGCATTTTTTTTTTTCCTTCAACAGATTTTCGTAAGCGACATTTGTTATTTACGTACAAATAGTAAACTGGTTTTCAAAATTATGTACCCCTCCTTATTAATGTTTTTTTTTTTTTTTTTTTTGTGCATGACAACATGCTGCGTTGCTTCGAAAGTTTGGTTTTTCAGGTTTTTATAGATTTTATTGAATTAAATTAGTTTAATTTAAAGGGGAAAAAAACAATTTAACAGGATTTTATTTGCTGTTTATCAAATTTTTTTTCTTTTGTAATTTAAGTTTGTTTGAATATATTTGGTATTTGGTTTATATATATATGGTCGTTTGCTTATTAATAAGATCACGTGTTATTTTGTGATTTTACTGCATATATATATATATATATATATATATTATTATTATTATTATTATTATTATTATTATTATTTTTTATAATTTATTTTAGACCCCCCCCTCCAATTCTTTTAAATGTTTTGAGTTGTGTAATATTTCTTTTTAATTAATAGTAATAACAACTTGCCTTTTTTTTTCTTTTATCTATATACGATCCTTTCTTTTTAATTTTCTTTTTTTATTTATTTTCAGTTTTTCTCAGAAGCGAAGTTTTTTGGGTTTATATATATACTGTATATATATATATATATATAAAACCGGTTGTCTCAGAAATCTGGCCTCGTAGGTCATTAAGGTTATTTATTAATAATTTAATATATTAGTGTATTTTTTAAATTTAATTCAGAGAAACTTACGTGCAAAAGTTGATATATGTATGGAAGTTAATGTCGTGTATATATATATATATATATTGTGTGTGTGTGAAGTGGGAAACTCGTAATTATAATTCCTAACTCGAAATTTGTGATTAAAAGAGTGTATGTAGTAAGAAAAGGGTGGTAATAAATGTTTTTTCAAATAAATGACGAAGTAATGACGATAATGATAAATAAATTTTTTTTTATATACGAATTATCTCTGTACTATTTTCTTTTTCATCTTCATTTACCTCATCATCATCATCATCCCTTCCTCCCTTCCCCCCCTCCCCGTCGTCGGAGTCGTCTTCGTGCACTGACGACGAGTTAAATGAAGCCAAGTTGATTCATCCGTCTTTTCCTCACACAAATCGTCACTTCACACGGAAGGAAGAATCTAATAATCCTTTTTATAATTAAAAAAAACCTCATTCTATTCCCCTCAAATTATATTTAACTTTGTTAATGTTTTTTATGTTTATCCTTTGCGCGAATTTCTATAGTTCATTAACTTTTAATGTTCTTTCTATATTTAATCCCGTGTTTCCACTTTGGTTTTCCCCTCACCGTCAGTCTTATTAAAATAAAGGTTAATTTAAAACCCCCTCAGGAAGAATTCTGAGAGGTAGACTTTCCCCTTGTTTCGCACCTCGTTATTACGAGCATTTTCCTTTTTTTTTTAAAGGCCTCGAGGCTCCTTCTCGTACCCTCTGAGAGTCGGAGAGGATTCAAACGCTCTAATTGTCTTCCAGTCTTCCTCCTTTTACCCCTTTAATCTCCTCTCTCCCCTCACCCCGATCTTGATCGATGTTGGAGGACAATGAGGATAGGGAAGGGGGAGGAAAGTAGTTAGTCCCGCCCCTCATTTTCTCCCCTTTTAAGAAATGTTTTTAAGAAGGTGAATGAGGGGAGGGAGCGTTGCTTGGAGGTTGTGCGACAATGACGCATTCCGGCGTTCAGAACTCACGTTCTTCCTGTTGCAAGGTCACACCGTTTCCTGTGACCCTTCCAAACTCTCACTCCCTCCCCCTGTCTTCCCTTTTACCCCATCCCTTTTCTGCCTTACAGGTTCCTCATGGAGGAAGAAGGGGGAGGGAAGATTCTGAAATTGGGCGAAATCTCGCTTTTTTATTGTTTGGGATAAAAAAAGGAAATGAATACAAATATTTGTAAGAAGATAGTTTCAACATGGCCAACCTGACACGCCTAACATGGATATGTGTACACCGCAATACGCATATATATATATATATATATATATATATATATATTATATATATATATATTATAATATATGAGGCATAAATGCCCAAGTTGGTCGAACATTTGTGTAAATTATCGTTCCTGGCCATTTTTTTCCCAGTAGGTTGAACAGGTTATATATTTTTTTATTTTCAAATATTTAATCACTTTCGCTTGTGTTAAAGTAGAGGGGGAGTTCTACGAGTATAAGAAAGTTTAGAGAAAACGTTTTTTTACTGTATACAATAATTATTTTTTCAAATTTCACTCGCGTTAGGATTTTAATTGAAAAAATTTGGTCATATAAGTGCTCTTGTGCTTCTCAGACTTTTACACATCCCTGATTTGTTTTAGATTAGGTTAGAGCTTAGTTAACCTAACTTAACCTAGCGTAACCTGACCTCAAAAAAGGTTATACAAGAAAGACCGACTTATTTACAAAGTTCGACCTAATTTGTAAAAAACGTGGTTTACTATTGATGCTACTTGGGGATTTAGGTAGATACAGTATATAATATATATGTATATACATATTTCTTTGTAGGTCAGCCTTTAGCTCGGACCTTTGTGTAATTTTTTGGTCCGTGATAATCTAAGTCAATAACTCGGAGGGCTAATATATATATATAATATAATAAATTTTTAATTACTTCGGCTTTAGTTAAAATATGTCGGTGGGAGGTTTCATTAAAAAATAACACGGATAATATTGTACCCAGGTTTTTACACAACTGGAGTTATTTGTTTTAGGTTTGGTTACTTACTTACTTACTTATGTCCTCTTCACTCCTATGTGGAGCATAGGGCGTCACCTGTGCTCCGCCATCGGGTACAGTTGGGTGCTTGGGCTTTTAACTCCTGGCCAGGTTCTTCCAATTCTCTTAGTTTCAATCAGTAAGGATCTCCTCCAAGTCATCACCGGTCTACCCCTCTTCTTTCTTCCTTGCGGATTCCATTCCAAAGCCATATTAGCTATTTTTTCCTCTTCTCCTCAAAGTATGTCCAACCCATCTCCACTTCCTTCTCCTAATTTGCTCTTCTATCCTTTCCTGATTTATGATCTGCCATAGTCTTTTATTTGAAATTCTATCTGGCCATCTAATTCCCATAATCCTTCTCAGACATCGATTCACAAACACTCGCACCTTTTTTGCCAGTTCTTTTGTTACCTTCCATGATTCACTACCATAGAGGGCGACTGATTTAACATTACTGTTAAATATTGTTATTTTAACTCCTCGACAACTGGTTTGATCTCCATACTGGGTTTAGCAGCGCGAAAGCACCTGCAGCCTTGGTCAACCTCCTCCTAACATCCTCCTCCGCTCCTCTATCCTTTGCCACTACACTACCTAAGTAGACAAACTCGTTAACCTCTCCCAGCTCAACCTCCCCAACTCCGAAGGCTCCATCTCTGCCATTTAATCTCATTGTCTTAGTTTTTCCTTTATTAATTTCTAATCCTAACTTTCTTCCCTCTCTTCCCAGATCCTCCAGCTTCGCTACCATATCCTCACGCCTCCGACAAAGGGCACAAATCGTTGGTATAGTCCAAGTCCTCCAGAACATCAAGCAAATCCCCAACCAATACCCCTCCTACCTCCCTCAACCACTCTCCTCATTACAATATCCAGCATTAACAAAAATATCACTGGTGACAACAGACAACCCTGTCTCACTCCTGTTGTCACCTCAAAAGGCCCTGTAAACTTCCCGTTATGTTCCACTCTGCAAGAAAATCCTCTCTATGATTCTTTAACGATATTAATAATCTTCTCCGGTATTCCTTAGTTTTCCATCACTGTCCACATAGTCTCTATCCACACTATCAAAAACTTTCTCAAAGTCTACAAACACCAAATACAGGCTGGACTGCCATTCCCAGCTCTGCTCCACAATAATTCTCAGTGTATTGATCTGATCAGCACAGGATCGGGTCTCTAAATCCTGCCTGTTCTCTTCTTAGCCTAGCATCCACCTCCCTCCTTATTCTTTCCAAAATAATATGGGTCAGCACCTTACTGGTTATAGACAACAGTGTGATTCCCCTCCAGTTGTCACATCGCGATAGATCTTCCTTGGTATTTTCACCAGCAAACCCTCTCTCCATTCCTTGGGAAACTTCTCGGTTTCCCATATTATACCGAAGAGTCCATGTAATTCGTCTGTCATCATCCCTGGGTCCATTAGGTTTGGTTAGGTCAACCTAAACTTGCCTAACCTAACCTAACTAACACCAGCCTCAAAAAAAGTAAATGTGAGAAGAAAATCCGGGATATTAATTCTCTCCGAGGTATAGGCTATACAGGTAGCACGAAATCCGAAGAAAACGGATATTATATAGTGGCGCTCATAAGTATTCGTACAGAGAAATATTTCGGTTTTATTCATCCTTTTCTTTTGTACCATGCAGAGGATAGTTATGAAAAATTTACCATTCGTTTGGAAAAAATTTAACATAAAAAAAATTAGTTCAACTCCAACATAATTATGATAGAAAACATCAAAGAATTTCAGGAAAATAATAATAAAATTAAAATGCAAAAGTTTTCGTACATTTACTTACAAAATTATTTAATACTTCTTGCCTCCACTTTAGGCTTGAAGATTTTAAAAGTTTTACCAGTATTGGCTATTTATTGATTAGAGATTGTTGGCAATTCTGAATTCTAGAATTTTCTCTGTGAATCTTGGAAGACGGATGACTGTACAGTGTTACAAGCCATTAGTAAACAATTGGTCGTCGTGGTAAGGAGCTGTTTACACATCCTGAGAGAGCTGTTATTGCTGCAGACGAGACTGGAAACAGTTATAGGAAGATAGGAGAAGACCTTCGAATTCCATTTACGACGGTTGCTGCATTTATAAAGAAATGGAAAGGCTTCGGAGCAATAAAAACTCTACCAAGGTGTGGACACCCTTACAAAATTTCAGAACGTACAGCTAGACGAATTGAAAGAATGGCTGCTGCGAATCCACGAGTGTTCGGGGGTGATATTTCCCAAATATTAAGGCTGCCTAAGATCGATGTCCATCCCTCTCTTGTACGTCTTACATTGAGAAAGAATAGTCCGCATGGAAGAGTTGCACGAAGAAAACCTCTGCTACGAAAATCGCACAAAGAAGCTCATTTAAAGTACGCTAAGGATCATCAAAATGATGCATTTGCATTCTGGAAGAAAATTCTATGGACGGACGAGAGCAAAATTGAATTAATCGGGAACAACGGGCAAAGGTATGTTTGGCGAAAATCAAATACTGTATTCGAGAAAAAAAAAAAAAATCCTTCCTACAGTTAAATATAGTAGTGGTAGTTTGCTTCTTTGGGAATGCTTTAGTGCTTCTAGTTCAGGAAACCTTGTTGTCATGATTGGAATCATGAATTCGAAGAAATATCACGTAATTTTAGAAGAAAATGTATTACCTTCAGTGCGGGAGATGCGAATGGGTCACAATTGGATACTGCACCAAAACATAAAAGCAAGAGCACCATGAAATGGCTTCAACAAAAGAATTTCAAGCTTCTCGATTGGCCCAGTCAAAGCCCAGATCTCAGTTTAATCGAGAATTTATGGTTTGATTTGAAAAAAATTGTCCGCAAGGGAAAGCCTTCGAATCAATCTGAGTGAATTGCAACAATTTTCTTTTGAAGAATGGGCTAAAATTTCTTGCTGAGAGATGTCGAAACCTCGTAGAAAAATACCCAAAACGAATCATTGAAGTCATTCGGGTAAAAGGTGGACGCATAGTGACGCACAGTATTAAATAATTTTGTGAGTAAATACGGTAAACCCTCGTCCAACGCGGAGGTTAGGTTCCTCGAGAACGGCGCGTTAGGTAAATCCGCGTTGGACAAACTTAATACCTTATGGGATAAATGGGGATACGTGAACGCGGCCGCGTAAAGTCTCCCATTAATACTTAGATACGTAGATTTTTTATTCGCATACAAATGAATTTCCTTACTTATATTGTATATGAAATAAGAACATAATGAAATCATAAACATAATGATATTTACATATGATAAATAAAAATATATTAAATGAAAATAGCACGTATCTTTTCTTCACTCTTTCGGATGGTGCGTATGGTAGACTCATTCACGTGATACTCGCGGCCAAGTGATGTTATGCTCATACCACCACGCAACTTATCTAGAATCTTTATTTTTTCGGCTAACCTTACGACTTTTCTTCTCTTCACTATCACTTGCAGATGCTTTACGTTTTGGTGCCATACTGCTGTCTAAGGGTAATAGCAAAACAGCTGCAAAATACGACAAAAACAATCGAACACAACTTCACTGAACTTAACGGGACTGAGACAAAGGGTGATGCGAAGGGTGACGCGAGAGGGAGGGAGATGCGGGAGTGTTGGAGAGTGTAGGAGAAAACACTAGAGTGCGAATTGGCACGCGTACAGTACTACTGTATTAGAGCGTGTTTGGTGGACCGTGTATAATCAAATTTTTCGCTTTCGACAAATAATTGTTCGTATTAATTTTTCCGTGTACAGTATAAGCAAATTGCGTTGGACAAGAC
>JAJOZX010002789.1:107500-150000 GCA_023014485.1 Bathynomus jamesi | reverse complement strand
CACCCCCACTCCCCCATTACCCCAACACGCAAGAGTAAAAAAGCCATTACTCCCATTACCCCCACCCCCTCTCCCATTATACTGCTACCCGCCCGGAGGGCGGGTAGCAGTATATATATCACAGTATAAATGTGAAGCTGAAGATTTTCACGGCTGCGTTCTTTTCTGTTGTTTTATCGCGGTGCTGGGGCCTTCGGACCCAGTAACCGGTGACCTAGGACCGGGAAACTTGACAGAGCACATCGTCAGCTCATGGGCTATCAGTTGGTGGTGGTTGCAGAATTTTCCGATGTGCCGTTTAGGCTGTGCACGGTTCCGAAAAAAGCGGACACACACACACACACACACACACACACACACACACACACACACACACACATTTTAGCTCAATAGTATATTAGATACAGTAATGTCGAAGTTAAGTGGAGCTACGGACAGACGTTTTCGTACCAAGAACTCCATAGCTTAGAGCAGTGGTTCCCAACCTGGGGTCCCCGGACCCCTAGGGGTCCTCGAAGGTAGTACTGGGGGTCCGTGAGCTTTCAATATTTCGAGAGGCTCCAATGGAAATCGTACATTTACCCACGATAAGGGCGCTCAGGCTAAAATTTCGTTTCCTTGCTCTTGGCTGGAATTATTAATACTTTTTTTAATACGCTGTATTTTATTTGCATACTCTCTTATATGTCCTTTACTTGATAGTGAAAAATGAGAAAACAAGTTAATTATTAGTTAATAAAAACAGTTTGTTTGGTAGACGGAATCTTTCAAAAACATGGGGTCCGTGGGAAAAAAATAAAAATAAAAGGGGTCCTTTGTGGTGAAAAGGTTGGGAACCACTGGCTTAGAGGATAAACGGCTGACAGATTCGAACTCTGTAGAGATACTGATGGTGCTCATGTAGAATCATATGCTTAAGTATTCATTAAATGTATGCTTCTATTATATTGATATTGAATTTTACCCTTTTTGCTCCGTTTTCACTGAAATAGATAGGGACTTCATAAACACTATATATATATATATATATATATATATATATATATATATATATACATACACAGGGTGTCCCATAAGTCTGGAACCATAGGGTAAAATGTTATTCATGTTTTTTCCGTTTATGCAAGTGCCCATGATGTCTTTGTGAGTAAGGAAGAACACATCCAGGTAATTCTGCTCGTAGGAAATCGGAGTCAGAGGGAGGTCGCTGAGGAATTTAACAGATTGCATCCGGACCGCGCGCCGATAACACGCAGCTGTGTCGGCAAACTTGTAACAGAGTTCAGGGAAACGGGATCCATCGGAGATAAACCACGCAGTGGACCTCCGAGGACATCCACCGACGATGACACAGCCGCTACCATCCTCGCTCATTTCACAAACAGTCCCCAAAAGTCTCTTCGGCGTTTTTATTGCCGTCTTTATCATTTTGCCCTATGGTTCCAGACTTACGGGACACCCTGTGTGTATATATATATATATATATATATATATATATATATATATATATATATATACACACACACATACATACATACATACATACACACACACACACACTACCAGTCAAAAGTTTAAGTACACCTACTAATTTCCAATGTTTTGCTGCTTAGCTCATGCATAAACTTCAAATGTAAACTTAACAGGTACTAGAGATGAATTTGCTTACTTGCCTTTCATATTGTATGCTTCAGTGCATCTGCCGTATGCAGTGTGTTGTGACACAGAAGCTTCTTCAAAATAGCCTTCAAAATGTGTTGGTTTACGTCTAGCATGAAACCTAAAATTAACGCCATTAGCTCTACACAAAGGTCCAAAAACAGTTCAAAAGTCTTTACTGGGGTAGTGTGTTTCTTCAGGAGTATGTTAATACATGTGTTCAGTTTTAACATGCGCTGCAGGTCTTTACATATAAAATCCTTGCAGAGGAGCTAACTGTGTAGTTTAAGGTATATTTGTGTGTTTCAAAAAGCAAAAGTGGGTGCCAAAGCTCGGTTAACAACAGAAAAAAAGACAGACGATTGTAACTTTGAGAAATGAGGGCCAATCACTGAGACAAATTGCAAAAAAAATTAAAAGTTTCTGTGAATGCGGTTGCTTGTGCCATTAAACAGTCCGAAGAAACTGGTCAAAATAAGGACAGAAAAAGGTCGGGGCGACCAAGAACCACGACAGACTCAGAGGACAAGTATATCCGAGTCATTCTGCGCAACAGACGCCTCACAGCACCTGAAATCAAAGCCCAGCTGAACAACTCCAGAAGTACAACAGTTTCAACATCAACTGTTCAGAGAAGACTAAGAGAGGCAGGATTAAAAGGACGAACTGCAGCAAAGAAACCAATGCTGAGACTCCAGAACAAAAAGAAAACGCTAGCCTGGGCTAAAAGACACCAAAAATGGACTGTTGAGCAATGGAAATTTGTCCTTTGGACTGACGAATCAAAGTTCGAAGTTTTTGGATCCAAACGCAGAGTATTTGCGCGGCGCAGAGCGGGTGAAAGAATGACACAGCAGTGTGTTGTGCCAACAGTGAAGCACGGTGGAGAAAGTGTGATGGTCTGGGGATGTTTTGCAGGGGAGCAAGTTGGAGATCTCCACAAAGTCACTGGAATACTGAACCAACGTGGCTATCACAGCATTTTACAGCGCCGTGCCATCCCATCTGGACTGCGACTAGTTGGCCAACAGTTTATAATGCAGCAAGACAACGATCCTAAACACACTTCCAAGCTGTGTCAAAATTACCTGAAGCAGAAAGAACGGCAACGTCAGCTCAGTTATGGAATGGCCAGCACAGTCCCCGAATCTGAACCCCATTGAGCTAGTGTGGGATGAACTGGATCGACGAGTTAAAGCCAAGCAGCCATCCAGTGCTCAGAAGCTCTGGGAACTCTTGCAAGAGTGCTGGCAGCAGCTTTCACCAGACTATCTTCTCTCTCTTGTTGAGCGCATGCCTCGAATTTGTTCTGCTGTAATTGCTGCTAAAGGAGGCTATTTTGATGAATCTAAAATTTAGACTTTGCTTTTGGTAAATTGTCCTGATTTGTTGTTATTCAAGTTCCCATGTTTGTACTTATGAATTTGTCATGATAACTTAGTTAATAAATAAAAAACCCTAACAAAAATTTGAAATTTATGAATATTTCAGGGTGTACTTAAACTTTTGACTGGTAGTATATATATATATATATATATATATATATATATATATATATATATATATATATATAATATACACAGGGTGGTGCAAAAGTCTGGACCCATAGGCGGTTTATATGGAAAAAAGTGTGGCCTGCAGGAAGTTTATTATGAAATGAAATTTAATTAACCATACACCAGTGACTAAATTATGTTAAATTTAACGTTCTCGTTCAGAATTTACAGTAAGTGTTCGAATTGATGTCCATCTTCTTCCAAACACTTTTCTGCTCGGTTGACACAAGACCTTTGCACATTTGTAAGCATAGTAATATTCGTTCTTATGGCTTCAATTTCTGTTGTGATGTTATCCTTTAGCGCTTGTATTGTTCTTGGTTTGTTAACGTAAACCACTGATTTAAGGTGTCCCCATAAGAAATAATCCAAAGGAGTCAAGTCTGGAGATCTGGGTGGCCATTCAATTGGCCCACGTCGTCCAATCCATTTCCCTGGAAATGTTTCATCTAAAAATTTGCGAACGACCTTTGCGAAATGTGGCGGAGCCCCATCCTGCTGAAACCACATAACTCTCCGATTTTGTAATGAAAACTGGCTGAGGAATAGGTGGCAGAGGGTTGTAATTAAAGGGGCTAGTTCGGGTTGGGCCTCGGTCACTAGTGGGGTTCCTCAGGGTTCCGTTTTGGGGCCACTGTTGTTTATCATTTACATAAATGATATCGATGGTGGCATCGTCAGTCGGATCGCCAAATTCGCTGATGACACCAAGCTTGGGGCCAACGTTGAGACGCCCGAAGCGATCGAGCAACTGCGTGCGGACCTAGGTAGGATAGGAGAGTGGTCCGAAAAATGGCAAATGCCGTTTAACTTGGGTAAATGCAAAGTGATGCACATTGGCTACGCCAATCCCAAGTCGGACTACTCGATGTTGGGGAGTAATATCGAGGTGACTGACTTAGAAAAGGACTTGGGTGTGCTAATTAGCAGCAACCTTAAGTTTACGAAACAGTGCGTAGAGGTGGAAAAGGAAGCCCAGAAGCTATTGGGTTATATCAGGAGGCAATTTCAGTTTCGGAACAAGGAGATTGTGCTCTCTCTGTACAATTCCCTGGTTCGGCCACACCTGGAGTATGCTGTGCAGTTCTGGTCGCCCACCCTCAGGAGAGATATTGAGAGGCTGGAGCGAGGGCCACAAAGTTAATCCCTTCCGTTAGGCATATGGGCTACAATCGACGGTTACGCGCCCTGGACTTGTTTTCGCTGGAAACTCGGAGGCTGCGTGGTCAACTGATCGAGGTTTTCAAGCTCTTACACGGGTTCAACGATGTCGATTTTAGAAGCATGTTTAGTTTAAATGATAACCCAACTCGCAACAATGGTTGGAAGTTGGATTTGAAACGGTTTAGGACTAGTGTGTGTGTGTGTGAATTACTTTACGTATAAGATCTGTGACACGTGGAACAGTTTACCTTCAGAAGTTGTGAACAGTTCCTCTGTGGATCTGTTCAAGAAAAGGTTAGACCAAATCTTGCACACTATTTGAGGGTGTAGAAAATTTTCCCTGGCACCCGTTGCCATTGGTACCTCCTCGGTATGGGCCGCAAGGCCTTTTGAGGTACTACTTTTCCTTGTAACTTGTATCTCTCTCTCTCTCTCTCTCTCTCTCTCTCTCTCTCTCTCTCTCTCTCTCTCTCTCTCTCTCTCTCTATATATATATATATATATATATATATATATATATATATATATATATATTTCTCCTCTTACCCTTTGACTCCGTAATAGAAATGCTTGGAAATAATGAACTTAAAATATGGGATTTTCAAGACATTCGAATGTCGTGAAAAATGTTCAAATGTTACTTTTGAATGACATTTGAACGAGTTAACTCTCATCGTGAATTCGATCTCCCTTAAGCCCTACATTTTGCAACTGCTTCCTTTTTTAATCAAATTTTTTGCATTGTAAATGATCTTATTAGATTGTCACGAAGACGTAAGGTGGCACACACACACACACACACACTAATTATATAATATATATATATATATATATATATATATATATATATATATATATATATATATATATATATATATACATTTAAACTGCAAACACGCAAAATAATAATAAAAGGCAAAACAAAAGCTTTTATTTACAGAACGTGCTCAATATGTCCACCATTGTTTTTAATACACAAATTCAGACGTGATACCCAGTCAGCAAGCACACGGTGAATGATGTCAGGAGTAATGGTGTTACATACCCCAATAATGCGCTGCCGCAAATGTTCAACACTCCTAATTTTCTCTGCGTATACCAGCGCTTTCAAGTGGCCCCAGAGATAAAAATCTAGTGGCGTGAGATCTGGGCTTCTAGCTGGCCATTCCACAGGCCCTCGACGTCCTATCCAATGACCAGGGAATTGTTGGTACGGGTATTCCCTTACTTGGGTGCTGTAATGTGCAGGAGCGCCGTCTTGCTGGAACCATGTTGGGAAATTTCCTTCTTCGTTCAAGACACTGGGAAATGCTTCTTCCTTGAGCATACGTAGGTAGGTGCCTCCAGTGATATGTTCATCGCAAAAGAGGGGGCCTCTGATGCGATCCTTCCAAATGCCACACCATACCATCAGTCGAGATGCACCTTGTTCCTTTGAAGAGGTATACCAGTGAGGGTTGTTTTGAGACCAGTAGCGGGTGTTCTGTCGATTTACCTCACCATTTCCATAAAAAACAGCCTCGTCACTGAACAGAATGGTGGACGGGAAATTGGCATCCCGAGCATATTGTTCCGTAGCCCATTCACAAAATTCCATCCGCCTGTCGGGATCATCATCATCGCTTAATTTCTGTAGGATCTGAAGTTTATATGGATGCCATTTGTGAGCCTGAAGAATGGGATGGATGCTACTTTTCGACACTCCTGTCTCGGCGGACAATCGGAAGAGACTTATTGGGACTTCTGTTAAAATGAACCAGGATAGCAGTCGCTGTATCATCGTCAGTGGACCTCCTTGAAGGTCCACTGCGTGGTTTATCTTCTATGGATCCTGTTTCCTTAAACTTTGCAACAAGTCTGCTAACACAACTCTGTGTTATTGTCTCGCGGTCTGGATGCAGTCTGTTAAATTCAGCAGCGGCCTCTCTCCGACTCCGATTTCCTACGAGTAGAATTATCTCGATTCGTTCTTCCATGCTCACAGACATTATGGCCTGTAGAAAGAGAAAAATATGAATTATGGTTTGTAGAAATAGAAAAATATGAATTTCTCCTATGGTGCCGGACTTATATATATATATATATATATATATATATATATATATATATATATATATATTCGCGGGAGCCCACCAGACTTGAAAAGAAGGTCGAGAGTTTAAAATAAATTGGTATTTAAGTTTTTGAAAACAAAAATTTCAAAAGCTCTTCTAATCATTCACTCGACTCCACTCTTTTTTTCTAAATATTATTATTAGTGCAAAAAAGTATATAAATATACTGGCGGTCAAAATTATGGTGTCAATAGAAAAATGTGCTTCAGCTTAAAAGCCCTGCCGCCAAAACTAATGCAATTTTTAGGTAATGCAGTAAGACCTATTTATGAAGTTGCAGTGATCTTGTAACACTCCTGTCTCTAGTAGTTTGTATTTAATCCTAAATTTATGAATTTTGATTCTCTTCATGCGTGTTGCATTTACTTATTCTTGTGTTTTCAAGAAACTATCATTTTTTTACATATTTTACTCGGATTAGTTGTTTAACACTGTTTAAGCACTGAGAACTATGAATTAAGTTTGTTTTTCTATCGAAAACTCGGCATTTATGAAGCAACAACTTTTTCAGAAATTAATAATGGTTCCCAGGAAAGAAAATCCTATAATAAGCGTAATGAAATAATGGCTCTGCATCGCCTTGAGTTATCCCAAAGTGATATTGTACGTAGGATTGATGCTTTTCAGATTGGAATGTCCAAAACCATTAAAAGATAAGAGGAGACAAGCCCAGTAAACAATAAGGAGGGTCGAAGAAGAAAAAAAGATGACAGAGAGTAAGGGAAGATAGATCATTGGTTAGAAATCCTAAAGAAATAGATCCTGACAGCACCTTAACTAGTCGCTGAACACAATTTAACACACAAAAAAGCATCTCGTATTCAACTGTGAAAAGGCGACTAAGAGAGGCAGGGTTTGAATGGTCGTGTAGCTGTTGAAAAACCTTATCCGAGACATGACAATAAGCAAAAGCGAATGAAATGAGCAAGAGAACAGCACAATTTTACGTTAGAGGACTGGAAACGAGAGAAAGGGAAGGCAGTATATAAGAAGAGTTGGAAAACGGTTCAAAGAGAGCTGCGTGATATCTGCAGTCAAGCATAGAGTTAGTAGTGTAAAGATATGGGGCTGTTTTGCTAGTGATGGAACTGGGACCTTGTGAAAATTGAGGGAAACTTCAACAAAGAGAGGTTGCATCGTATCCTACAGCATCATGCCATTCCTTCCAGTCATCGTTTGATTGGGAATAACTTCATCTTCCAGCAAGGTAATATCTCCAAACATACAGCACTATGTAACTAAAGGCATTTGAACAGAGAAAGTGAGGATGGAGTATTAAGAATAATGAAATGGCCCCTTCAATCCCCAGCTCTAAACCGAATTGATATTATGTGGTATAAACTTGATAGAAAGGTAAACTCGCGAGGTCCAACTCGCTACATTCAAATTTGGGAATAACTAAAAGAAGGATGTAATAATTTGAAACTGGAGTACTTGGGGAAAAATTGGTGAAAAGAATGGCAAAAATATGTCAAACTGATAAATCAGAAAGAAGCGTTTTTTGATGAATAGACGTTAGCGCCATAACAAGTTATTGTAGTACTATAGACAAAAATGTAACTTAATTTCCTTTAAAGTGTGCAGCCAACAAACGCTGTTTCTGTTTATTTTCATTTACGAGAGTAAACCTAACTGAAACCACCAAAGTTCTATTTTTTTTTTCGTTGTGACTATAATTTTGACCTCCATTGTATATGTAGTGATTAGCGGTTGGCATCGCTGAATACGAATCATCTGGCGGTTAAGTAGTTAAGTAGTGGTTAAAACGATTGGCTGCTGATCGAGAGGTCGTGAGAACGAAGCTGGGTGAGGACTAAATAATTTCTGACCATTCGTGTTGGGTCGTAGTTTGGATTCCACGTTGTGCTGTAGATTTGAGGTGGGTCAATAAGCTTGATTTTTGTAAGAATGAACATTTTTAGCGGAAGTTAAACTAAGGCTACCAAGATATATATATATATATATATATATATTATATATATATATATATATATGTAGCGGATCGACAAGAAATAGACCAACAAATCGACATACTTTCTTTCCACGCTACCATAAAACAGTTTGGAAAACACGTGGGCAAGAGTCAAACAATGGAGCGTCTATTTCTTCCCAATGGGAGCGAACAAAACCGTTAACAACTAAAAGACGCGTGGACAAAGCATCTTAAGAATGAAGTCTACGTCACAGGCCTACGGTATAAAAGGAGCTTCCACTTTATACTCACTCTCACTCACCCGTACGCTCCCCATCGAACGTCCACCAGCCGTTTTCCGGCCCCCTGGCCGAGGGGCCGTGGCCGCTACTTTCTTCAGGGCCTACAATTTGTCTTCACGTAAGATCTAAAGACCACCTGCAGAAGCAATCCAACGAGGCCCAACCGGAATCACTTCGGGCCTGCGGTTTGCCGGGTCGGCCTTCAAGTTTCTCTACATTCCTCGAGATATATTCAGCATCCCAGGCCGACAGCCTGCACCTCGAGAAGTAACATCACCTCAGGTCTCCACGAAGCCTACATCCATCATCTCAAGAGGCTTAACGAACAACGACAGCTCGAATCTGCGTAATAGGTTCTGTCTTCAGCCCGTCTTCAAGTTTTTACATCGCCCTAAGCTAAGTACATCATATTCGTAAGTACCTCAGAAACCTACATTAGCCTACCACCGAACGGTAGGCTATACTCCCAAAGTGTGTAATCACGCGTCCATTGACTCCCGTTAATAACGCAGTAGGCCTATCATCCAATTCAAGTGTCAATTCAATACCGTTTATTCCGCGTACCATCCGTCATTATGTTCAAGTCATATAAATGTGTGTTTAAATAAATGTTCTCTTGACGTAATCACTTAACATCACATAATGTCCTTTATATAAATGATATTTGTGCAAGCATTTCAATCCATTATTATTAGGCCACATCAATTATTCTATGTGCATCCATGCAATCATTTAGCCTACTTAATCAGTGTCATGTTTTCCATTCAATGTACCAAACGCACGTGCATTCTTTATATCATTAACTAGGCCTATTCAATGTTACATGTCGCATGCCATTTACATACCATCGATGAGTATTACATTATTTATTACGTGTCAATTAAGCTATTAACATTTCATCTTATTAGCTAAGCCTATGCCATAAGCATAACGCAAAACTACCAATTAATTACTGTCAATTCTTTGTTATATCACAGTGAATAAAATAACGGATTTATTTTCATAATAAACTACAAAAGTAAGGTGTCTTTCATAACCTTAATATTAATTTGCTTGAGCGTAAATCAAGCTGGTGACCTCGCTGCCATTTCGGTCACTTCCAATAGTATGGTGGACCTAATCAAATAACCATTCATTCCAATCGGTGATATTGTATGTATTACAATATAAATAATTAACCCAGCCTATCATTATAAAGCAATCAGTCATTGCCTTAATCAATCGTTGCATACAATTAAATCATTATCACCTTAAACGGCCAAAACTAGCTCCACTATAAATATATATATATATATGCGCCTCGGTGGTGTAGTGGGTAGCGTCGCTGACTACGAATCCATCGGCCCCGGATTCGAGACCCGACGGCAGCCGGCGTGCAGCAAAACCCAGCTGTTCATCCACAATAAAGAAAGTGGTTGGTAGATAAATGGGTACCCTAGGTGGCCTAGTGGTTAAGACGCTGGGCTGCTGATGGGGCGTGGTTCGGATTCCACGTTAAACTAGGTCTAAGGTGGAGTGAAAAGCTTGACCTTCGTCAGAAGGTGCATAATATTTATGATGAAAGCGCTTGAGCACCATTCTGTGTTTCCTTTTTCTTTCGTGGTTATTTTCATTATATATATTATATATATATATATATATATATATATATACAAACTCAGAATGGTCCCCTGAGAAACTTATGTTAAACACAAACCGTGCATGGAACAAGGAACTCTTCTGGGAAATTACATCCACTATAGTTTGAATAAGTAATGATAAATGACAAATAATATAGTTTTTTTTTTTTCATGATAGAAAGCCCGACGTGGGCACCGGGTTACTCGCGAAGAGGTCTCTTTGCGAGGCCTCTTTGCGAGTAACCCGGTGCCCACGTTGGGCTTTCCATCATGAAAAAGAAAAAAACTATAGTATTTGTCATTTATCATTACTTATTCGAACTATAGTGGATGTAATTTCCCAGAAGAGTTCCTTGTTCCATGCACGGTCTGTGTTTAACATATATATATATATATATATATATATATATATATATATATATATATTTTTTTTTTAAACAAGCTACATTCATGACGTAAAAGATATAATGATATAATATAATGCGATATGACAGTCCCAAAGTAAATGTGTGGTGTGAGCTAATACATAGTAAATGGTTCTAGGTGCTTTCTTTTCTCGGAGGAAACTGTTACTAGTACAACCTATTTTAATATGCTTTTGAAGACTTTGTTATCCAACTGGTTGATGAAGAACTGTCCATGATCTTTCATCAAGATGTAGCAACACTACATTGAGTAGCGTTGTGCGTGCTGTTCTGAACGAGAAATTTCGTGACCATTGAATCGGACGAGCAGGCCCAATCGTTTTCACCCCCTCCCCCCAAATCGCCTGATTTGACGCCACGACATTTTTCCCTTTTTGGGAAACGTGAACGACCTTGTTTATTCCCAAAACGTGGACAATTCGGAATCGCTAAAACTGATTACAGCAGCCATCAAACACAGTGTCACCCGAGATGTTGAGCCGCGTGACAGTTGAAATAGAGTATCGCTTAGATTTATTAATAAATGTTCATGAAATTTCAGGTATTTTGCTTTAATTTGAAACATACTGCATTATTTTATTTCTTCATCATGAAATGTAGCTTATTAAAATCACAGAGAACGTTTGTGGAAACCACGTACAGTATATATTTCTTCCACCTGTAACTTAATCTATTAACACGTGTCATGAACAATATTATATATATATATATATATATATATATAGAGGATGATGATGATGATATCCTATGTTCTTTTTCACACGTCTAAATAGCTATTGTAATTAATCTACACTAGATTTAGTATACACAACACATTAAGGAAGAACAAGGGAAGGTTTTAGTAACATACCCACTAGGGTGTGTCAATTTTGGGGGTGAAATGACTAAATTGAAAATCATGTGATTTGGTAGCAATTTAATGTAATCATTTGGCATACAAAATAATATCCTTGCTTCAAAAACAATAAAAAATAACTCCTACCTACATCAATTTTAATTAAAAAATTCCATTTTTCCGTAAATTCGTAACAAACTAACAAATGTGCGCAAACATCCTATCAACATTTAAAGTGGCAATAAGATATCATTCAGTCTTTATTTGAAAGTAACCAATGCAGTCATGTCCTTTTTGCTGCGGTTCCTTGACATCAGCATTCGGCTTGCTACTTGCGCTTTGATGTAGCCTTCTCGCCTCTCGTGACTGTAAACTTGACTAGCTGCTTCTGTGACCATTTTCACACATCTCTCCACACTCTGAGTGTGAGAAGGCCACTTTGGCACTTGCATTGGGGCCTCTTTAAGTTGTGTTAAATCTTTGTTATACATGTTGTCAGTGGTGGCTCCAAAACTTCCGAACTCAAGTTAACTAATTCTGACAATTTCGTGGCATTGACGTTTATCGGAGGTACCTTCCTTGTCTGAACAGAGCAGTCTCCCAGCTGGTCATCATCTAGTGATGTTCCTCTAAGCTTTAGAGGTAACACGATGTCCACCACTACTTTCCTTGGCATCCGGCTAGTTCTTCGCGAACAATTCATCCCCAACAATTCATAGCCTTCTCGCCTCTCGTGACTGTAAACTTGACTAGCTGCTTCTGTGACCATTTTCACACATCTCTCCACACTCTGAGTGTGAGAAGGCCACTTTGGCACTTGCATTGGGGCCTCTTTAAGTTGTGTTAAATCTTTGTTATACATGTTGTCAGTGGTGGCTCCAAAACTTCCGAACTCAAGTTAACTAATTCTGACAATTTCGTGGCATTGACGTTTATCGGAGGTACCTTCCTTGTCTGAACAGAGCAGTCTCCCAGCTGGTCATCATCTAGTGATGTTCCTCTAAGCTTTAGAGGTAACGATGTCCACCACTACTTTCCTTGGCATCCGGCTAGTTCTTCGCGAACAATTCATCCCCAACAATTCATAGCCAACAATTCATAGCCGTATACAAATCAAGCCCAACAATTCATAGCCAGGAAAATTAATAGCGGCTTTAACTTAACCTTAAAAAGTTACTTAAATTACAGAAAGAGAGAAATAAATATAAAGATAAATTGAAAAATACTGACTATGAATTGTTGGCTGACATATAAAATTAAGAAGACTAATTTTATGTGACGTCATTGACGACCTTGAAACATAAATACAAAATGTTTGTATTTGTAAATTGTAACTTGTAAATTGTAAATCGGGACTACCTACGAAAAACACATTTTCCGTTTTAAGCGGAAAAACAAAATAAAACGGAAAATGCCCGGTTAGGTCAACTGAAAGCCCGGTTAGGTCAACTGAATGCCCGGTTAGGTCAACTGAACGCCCTTGATGATTGGTTAGGTTAAGTTGTGATATTTTCGTTAGTTTAAATGAAAATGACGAGAGCAAAAATACATAATAAACAGTATATATATAAAATTGTTGGGGATGAATTGTTGGGGATGAATTGTATACGGCTATGAATTGTTGGGGATGAACTGTTGGCGAAGAATGTTCCGTAATCCACTTTCCTTTGGGTTCTCAGTAGCTGTAATTGAAATAAGATGTGGTTGGGCTCCTCCATCCACATTGCATTAAGTTTTACATTGAACCAGTGAGGAAGATAAAACCCAATAATAAATTCAACAATCAACATCAAATTCTGTAGCATTTTGCCCTTCAATGCATGTTTGGAAACCCAAATCCTGCAGAAACGAATCGCTGTAGTTAACCAACGACTGTGACTTACGGGTCCAATCTCCAAGAGAGCCAGATTTTGAGGCAACTCTCCTGATCTGATTGCTTGAACAATACGATAAGCGTAAGATTGATCCGTGCTGAGGTCGTTGATAACTTCTTCAGACAACACTGGAAGGGGAGGGCCTACTTCGACCCTTCTAAATTTTGTATTTATTTCTGATTCCGTTGCTTCATCTAGCATGTTGCCAAGGGGACCTGACCACTTGTTGTTGCTCTTTGTAGGACCATCAAGTTCCTGGATGAGACGACGAAGAGGTAGTTCCCCTGTGTGCAAATCACATACAATCCAAACAAGCCTTCTTCCAAGTTTTTTCTCTAAATGTGTCATAACACCGCCCTGCCATCCAGTGTTCACCGCAGTTGAGTCTCCACCAACGGCCTGCAGTGAACTGTCAAGTCTTCTTTCTTGAAGCCAACATATTATTTGATTAGCAATTGCCTCTGCATGTTTCTTGCCTTCTACTTCTGCTTCAGGAACAAAGTGAAACAAATAGCGGCCACCAGGTTCGGAACACACAGAGTAGTGTTCTTCTTTGATGAGACCGGGAAACTTTCTGTCCATTCCCTCTACCTCTAGGAGAACTTTTGTGTCATCTCTTCTTCCATCAAACAAAAGGCAAGAGAGACCTTCCTCCTTCAAATCTTTTTCATGCTGATCAGATATTTCCTTCATTATTTTTTCTTGTGTTCTTCTTTATTATTATGATCTATCACTAAGGATGTATCCTCTCGGCTGATGAGGCCTGCATATATCCAAGCGGCAGTGGCAATCTCTGCAGTCTCTCGTAGCCCCGTATGGTGGCGAATACTGGCAAGGGCAATGTTTGAGACGTCTTTAGTGTTGTATTTCATTCTCTTCGGCGAAGGTTCAGATGGCATTTTGGAGCTATCATCTGATGTTGCTTCTTTCTGTTCATCTGAAGAGCTTTCAAAGAAGTAAGAAACCTCTTGATAGAGTTCTTCATCTCTTTGGGTGGCTTCTTCACTCTTCTTTTTCTTCCTTTCTTCCCTCTCTCGGATTTTCTCTTTTTTCTTAGCAATAACAATCTGTTTTTTGGTTTCTGAATAATCTGCTGAACCAATCTGCATACTTCCTTGGCCTCCTGCCTTTGTTCTCTGCGCCTTTATGAAAGCCAGCTCCAAAACAGGGATCTTCTTCTTACGAGGACAGCGACAATCAATGTGAGGGTGAGGTTCTCTTCTGCATGAGGGAGAACAATTGGCTTCAGAACACAACTCTATGGGACACTGGCAGTTAAAAATGTCAAGAAGAGTATCAAGTGTGTGCAGAAATTTATTTTTCTTTGCTAGTTTTCCTTTACCAAGTGATGTCTCAACTGCTCTGTGCTACAGCTTTGTTAATTTTAGCTCAATAGTTCTATGCTGATTGAGTACAGGTGGTTTGAATAACACATTAGCTTTTTTCCACTGATGCAGAAGAGGGGGAATCATGTCCCTTATGAGCTCTTTCTCTGTGTAGTTCCTTCTATCCTTTGTATTTTGTTCACGAAGGAGTAACCCTAGTCTCAGCATGTCTCGCAGTGTTGGTAGTTCTGATACGGGAAGCTCCTTGCCTGTACCGACTAACAGGCTCAAGTGGCATGACGACTGACCTCTTGTCTTCAATTTTGGCATCTTAGGAATATCTGAAAAGAAAGAAAAACATTTAAGTATTTTAGATCAATTACGATGTTTCAAAGTTGTCATTCGATGTTCTAAAATTCAATAAAAAAATATTTCATGGGATTACAACATAATTAGACAGAAGAATGTGATGATAATAAATAATTGTAATAATCAATAATCCATACTTAGTTAAACTGTAGTATTCGTCTAGTAGAATAACTATGAAGTAGGTACAAGAGCAATAACAGCAAACCACTGTCAATGACATCTAAGAGGCAACTGAGGACTGACAACGAGGGACAGTTCTATTCATGTTGTGACTTGTACATTGTACAACAACTATATGACCTTGAAAACACTCCATATGCGATCAGTGGGATAATTCTGTGACAGATGAATAGTTAATCAATTTATGTCCTATTATTTAGTAAAGAGTCAATTTCTGAAACTTTAAGGTAAAATTGACGTAGGTAAGGGTTATTTATTTCATTTTGGTTGGCCAATTTCAAGTTTTGACATGAAAAGACACTATATTTTCACTACCAAAATTGATTTGAAAAAAGTTGACAAAATTGACACACCCTTAATACCCACCCTTCCCAGTGCCCCCCCTCTAGCTTGTGTTTCGGGGGCTTTTGCTGCGCAAAGCGCAACAGGTGTTCTATATATATATATATATATATATATATATATATATATATATATATGCTGCAAACCCACAAAGAAAAAGAAAAACGATTTCAAGGCATTCCCTGACGAGGTGTAGCTCTGAATACACGAAAGGCCTTGGAATCGTTTTTTTTTCTTTTTCCTTGTGAGTTTGCATCATTCATTTATTTCACGTGTTTAATTGTGAAATTCATCCCATATATATATATATATATATATATATATATATATATATATATGTGTGTGTGTGTGTATTTATTGGGTATTTATTTCTGCTGCGGTTGAAATCGATGTGAAACTCATTCCGATTTCGACAAATGGGTACCAAAATTCGATTTCGGCTAAAAACTTGATCCGGATTGAAAAAGGAAATTCAGCATTGAGCATTCACGTTTTGATGGATATCAAATGAATTGTAATTCAGTGTGAAGTAAAAAAAAATTAATTTAATTTTTTATTTGAGGTATATTTGGTGAAATTACATATAATATATATGTAATAAAATAAGCATAATGGGAAATTTTTAAGTTCGCTGTGAGAAGAATTTGATAGTGGTTCGAGACGATAGTGTGGTCGATCGAAGACGAATCCTTCGCCATGAATGCTCCAATTCTTTTTGGAATTGGAGCTGATATTAGAATACTCGTACTTTACCCGTCTAAGTGTCATTAAGCAAAACGAGTTCATGTTTTTCATCCCACTAAACTTGACTCTTTATTATGGAAAACTAGACTTCGTCTTTGAATTTGACCACGAATTTTTACTTCTCCCTTTTGGCATAGTCGTTATAAAAGAAAACCAACTTGATGTTGCTGACACAACATTACGGAAGTTGTTTGGCTTAAAAAAGCGCAAAATATGAAATTTGTACTTGCATGCCTGAAACGATGTAAATATTAATCCTGCATTCGCCCGCATGCCCATCCAAATCCGATTCCGAGCCAAATTGAATATACCTTTCATTTTCATTCATATTCTGACGGAGGAAATATTCCAGCCGAAACCCTCTTGAAATGGAATGGCTAAATATATATATTCACTGATGAGGTGTACCCGGTACTGCTGAATACACGAAAGGCCTTGGAATAATTTTTATTTTTCCTGCGGGTTTACATATATATATATATATATATATATATACACAGGGTGGGCCGTAAGTTTCCATACATAGGAAAAATTAAACGTTTGTTTTTATGTTTCAGATACCCTAAGAATATGCGTTTGACGTAAGATCTTGTTTACTGATGAAGCAAATTTTTACGTCAATGGAGAGGTTAATCGGCAAAACATACGTTATTGGAGTAATGCTAACCCTAACTGGCTGAGTCCGACGAAGATGCAAGGTGCCGGTAAAGTGATGGTGTGGGCCGGGATATGGGGTGACAGAATTATTGGACCAATTTTTGTCAGTGGAAATCTTAATGCCGAAAGGTATCTTAACATGTTGCAAGAAGAGATTTTCCCATCCCTGCTAAACGAGGAAGGTAACTTCCCAGTTTACTTCCAGCAAGATGGAGCTCCACCTCATTATGGTCTTCACGTGCGTCGGTATTTGGATCAGCAGCAGTTTCCGGATGCTTGGATTGGTCGGCGTGGTCCTGTGGAGTGGCCTCCCAGATCCCCAGATCTCACCCCCCTTGATTTCTATCTTTGGGGGCACTTGAAGGCCATGGTGTATCAGGAAAAGATACGAGACATAAATCATCTAAAGGAACGTATCACCAACGCCATTACAAGCATAACGTCAACTGTGCTAATGCGTGTTCATCAACAGTGGGGAACACGTATTGAAATGTGTTTTCAAAACAATGGCAACCATGTAGAGCATATTATATAAATAAAAATGGTTGTCCATAAATTTTTTTTTATTTTTCCTATGTATGGAAACTTACGGCCCACCCTGTATATATATATATATATATATATATATATATATATATATATATATATATATATATATATATATGCGCGTGTGGTGGGTTTTTATGGTTTCAGATTATAAAAACCTGTTTGTTTTTCTATAAATTTGAAAACGTTTAGTATACTGTAGACAAACACTTTCTATACGTTTTATTAGTTTTTCCCCTAGAATAGCAGAGTGTCTCTCCCCCGCACCCTTTATCTGTCGGTCTGAACCTGTCCATCAGTCTGTCGGCAGTGCTGAACCTGTCTATCAGTCTGTCGACAGTGCTGTAAATAGGTGTTGCCATATGTCAGTTTTAAGGTTGTTTACTTTTCCCTGTCCTGTCGAACACCTTAGCGTTTCTTCTCTTTTGTGGATTCTCTTGGAAGTTTTTTTTTTTTAAGGATTTAGTATATATATATATATATATATATATTATATATATATATATATATATATACACACACACACACCAATTGATGTTCCGTGTGTTGGTCTCTCTTCACACGAAGATCAAGCTGGTGGCCCCGCCTCTAGGTCTGGCTTGGTGGAAAAGTGAGTTGTTTCTTGCGCTCTCCACCGTACATAGCCAGGTACACCCGGCTCATCTGGTACCGTCCTGAGCCAGGCATCTAGTCTTCTCTCCAAGACTTCAACTGTGACCCCTGTAACGTTTCTAAGGTTCTTTGGAAGCTGGTTAAACAGTCTTGGGGCCCCCTGACAACCAAGCTATTTTCCTTCAGTGTTGAGGAGGTTCCTTGTCGGGCCTTTAATTTGGGAACACTACACACACTGCCTTTCCTATTTTCCAGTGTTGTTTGAATGGTAATTGGGTTTAGTTTGAGGTTTGGTACCAGTTTTTCGATCATTTTCCATATGTAGATTATGGTGTACCTCTCCTCTTCTTTCCAGGGAGTACAGATTTAGTTTACGTAGTCTTCCCAAGTAGTTGAGTTCTTTGCAACCATCAATCTTCCTTTTTATATGGGGACGTCAAGACTGAGCAGTATTCAAGTTTTGGTATAATCAATGTTCTCAGCAGAGGAATCATTACTGTCCTGTCCCTTCTTTTGAACGCTCTTAGTACCTGTCCCGCGACTCTTCTTGCTTTATTTATCGCTATCTGATTTTGTGTTTCGAATTTCGCATCATCGGTCATTATTACCCCCAGATCGATCGCTTTCGTGCTTCTCTGAATTTCCTGTCTAGCTGGAGCATAATATGCAGTCTGTTTAAGTTCCTCATTTCTTCCATATCTCAAGAGCTGAAATTTCTCGGTGCTAAATGTCATGTCTCGACCATTTGTATATTTTGTTCGTGTTCCTCTGCAAGGCCTCTACTTCATTTACATCGCTGATTTTTCTGCTAATCTTTGTAGTATGCTGTTGCTGTTTACTCACTATCTGTCTGTTATCATGATAATGAACAGGAGTAGGGCCAGTACTGTACCTTGTGGTACTGAGCTGCAGTGACGTGCACAGACTTTCAGAAGGGCAGGGGTTCAGTTGAAAAAAGGGCACTCCCCTAACATTTTTAAAAATGAAATCCGCAATGCCATATAGGCTATATATATGTATACACACAAAGAAAATTTTTAAAATTGTATGTGGTAAATATTCTTAAATTCCATTAAATTCAATGCATTATTTTTGTATATAAAGCTGATTAAAGAAAATAAATTAAAATTTGTTGTAAAAAGGCATGTTTTTATTGCAAGATTTTCAAAAGATATGAAGATATTGAAATATTGGAGTGTATTTACAATTATTATTCAATTTTACTTATATTGACTTTTAGCTTGCTCATCATATAAATTACAGTATTCTGCTGTATATACATTTAAATATGGAATAATATGAAACTATAAATTAAAGATTTATAGAAATATACTGTGGGCTATTTAATATGATGGCCACAGCTCTTAAGTAGCAATAGAAAAATATTGATTCTTATCAGGAAAATACAAAAGCAAAAATTATATTCTTATAATAATAAATAATCTAGGTATTTTTATTCACTTTTAATGAAAATTGTATTGGTTTTAAAAATCAATTTCATATTAAAAATGAAAAGGTTATGATATGTTGTTTAATAAATCATTTATTAATTTAATGAAATTCATGCCAGTACTAAAACCCAAAATCCATCGTTTGACACACTGGTGTACTGATGGGCCTAGCCTAGTAGGCCTAAGACTAAGTAGGGGACGTGGACGTTTTTACCAACTTTACGAGTAATGTCATACAATATTTTTTGGAGTAATGTCACACTGCTTTGGATTCCAACTTACCATAATTATCAGTGAGAAATCACTAGTTAGCTTAGGTTAACGTAAAATAAACAAACAGTAAACAATACACCCACATACCCGAGAGACGCAATCAACAGTGAACAGCTGCAGTCAGTGTTACCACTAGGGACGCCCTCCCTGATTGACAAAATAATAGTAACGGTATGTTAAGTTTATTATTCCAATAAAAAAATCATAGATCAAAGTAATTCCAGTTTTGAAAATCTGTTGAAGTAGCAGTAACTAAATAAAAATATAACTAATTAATTCAAATTTATGTCGAATCAATATATTTATGAATTTTTACTAAAAGGGTACTTTTGATATGAAGAAGAAAAAGGGCAGGGGCTCAAGCACCCCAAGCCCCCCCCCTGTGCACGTGCCTGCTGAGCTGCGTACTTCCGATTATGATGATGATATACGTTGAATTTTGACGACCTGTGGACTTTCTCTGAGGAAGTTGTAGATCCATTTTCCCACTTTGCCTGTTATTCCATATACTTCATTTTATGTGCTATTATACCATGATCACATTTGTTAAAAGCTTTAGCAAAATCCGTGTATATGCATCGTAGTTGTCGTTTCCTTCCAGTGCATCTAGGATATTGTTATAGTGCTCTATTAGTTGTGATAGGCATGATCTACCTGATCGGAATCCGTACTGTTTTCGTTGAATCTTTCCAGTGTCTCCAAGAAATTGTAGATTTTCTCTCTAACTATTCTTTCAAATACTTTGGTGAAGTGGGACGTCAATGACACTGGTCTATAGTTCTTTGCTTGAGATCTATCCCCTCCTTTATATATAGGGACGATGTTTGCTCTTTTCAAGATGCTCAGTATTTCTTCAGTGTCCAGGGATCTTCTCCATATCCAGTATGAGGGTGCAGCTATTTCATTTTTACAATTCTTAATCAATAATACATTCCAATTGTCCGAACCGCACTGAATGTGGTTTCATTTGTCCTATAGCTCTCGCTACATCTTCTTGGGTAAAATCAAAGTCTGTTATACCCTCTCCTCGCAATTTCTCTTCAAAGAATGCTTCTACGTCAGGTATCGCTTTGTCACTTTTTGAGGTACTGAAAACTGATTCATACTGGGCTCTCAGTGTTTCAGATATTTCTTTTAGATCGTCGGTTAGTTCATTATTTCTCTTCCTTAAGGGCCATATATATATATATATATATATATATATAGGCGATAATAAAGGAAGTTTTTAGTATAATTAATACTGAACTGTGTAATTATCAGCTTCATAGACTGAAATAACTGCGCGATCTGAAGAGGCAAAAACGATGGCGAAGAGAATGTTCAATTATTCATGTATAATACGGGATTCGTTTTCTTTTTAAAATTCTGTTTAGTATAGATGGAAGTAATTCGAGTTCATTATGTAGACATTTTTCCCCATATGAAATAAACAGGAAAATCACTAGTCTCGATAGAAAGTTTTATTATGTTGCACACCATCCATCCATACGCTAACTTGTACATACATGGTTTCAGGGCAAATTTAAAATGTTCGTTTAGAAGTGCAGTATGTATATATATAATGTGTGTGTGTGTGGAATAACACGAATGAGCAAGCGTGGTTTTTGTATGAAATGAAAATGATAGTAGTGCTCACTGCTCACGACCTTTACTCATCAGGTCCTTGGTTCGAATCCTGATGGGGGGGCATTTTTGTTTCATAAAACTCCTCCGCATGTTCATGCGTGCTATTCCATCTACTGGACTCCAGTGCTATACCAGAGAGATTTCCGGGAGTGTGGGAGGGTTAATATCGTAAAACACCTCTGGATGCGAAAACATTGTTTCTTCGGTCGTTTAAATATACTACAGGTTGTGGGATTTGGTAGAGGGAATTGCTTTCCGACCTCTTCCTGCCCTCGTAGCCAGCCATGCATGGCTGGTCAGGGACTTTGCACAGGAACCTGTCCAGCTGGTTCTTGAAATTATTTAGGTTGGTGCGCTGGAGGTTCCTCAGTTCTTTTGACAGTACATTAAAATGTTTTGGGCCTCGTATTCTGAGGGTATTTTCCATCGTCGTTTTCATGGTCCCCCCCTGTCCCCCCGCAGCTGGAACAGTGAAAAATCTGCCTCTTCTCTCATTCCAGTTTTTCTATTTCTTTTCTAAAGTTAGGGACACAACCCTCGAGTACTTCCCCAATGCATATTACTGTGTACCGCTCGCGTCTTCTTTCAAAGGAAGTAGAGTTTCATGGATTGTTGTCTTGACCAGCAGTCATCTTTCTTTTCCTCTATCTTAGACATAAAAATCCTTCGTATGGCTTCTATGTTGGCAGTTTCTCGTTTTCTGTATGGGTTTGTGAATACTGAGCAATACTCGATTATTGTTAGGACAAGACTCTTCAGTAATTTTAGTATGATGTTTGCTTTCCTGCTGTGGAAGTTGTAATTTTAATATTATAGTACTCTCTGAAATCAACATCCGACGACATTATTACTCCAAGATCCCTGACTTGTGGGTTTGGTGTTATTTGTTTCGTTTGCAAAGTTTTGCACCCTTTATTCTATAACACCTTATATGTATATATATAATTTATTTATTTTTTATTGTTACATCTACTGTTTGTTCTCTGTACATGACTAGATAAAACATTGAATATGTAAATAGATAATTTCATCATAAAAACTGTTTTTTTGTATATTTCTGTTTGCATTGCATGTATGGAAACGGAAGGACATTCTTTGTGTTCCATAATTTTTTACTAATTGTCAAAGCATTATAGTATTTCCATAGAATTTAGTTTATGTTTGTTAGAGTATCAACAGTTTAATTCCTAAACCTCTGAGTTTAATTTATCTTAATATTTAGTGAGCTCCAGGTATCTGTTCAGTGGAAGTTCTCAGCCTGATTAGCCTAGTTAGGTCCCTAGTAGCTCATACTGTATATACCAACCAAGAGATAGCCTTGGCCCTAAAAGTGTGAAATTATAAACAGAGTTGAAGAATAAGTGTTCGAAATGTTTTTTGACTATGACTGTAAGTTTTGTGAGAAGGAAATTAGGAAAAAGGATAAGACTGTAGCATATGAGAATCGTGATGAGTGGTATCACATAACTGCACCCAAATTACAGAACAAGTGTACGGGGGTATGGAGTCTCCAAATAATTTGTGGTTTTGTAGTATTCCAGAAGGTGATATTTCAAATGTCAATGAATCATTAAAGAATTTGCCTAAAAGCCGACTAAGGACAAAGATGGTGCATATTTAAATAAAAAAAAAGTTTGAAGAAATTAAAGTGGTATAGAGGACTAATTAATAATTAGAAAATAGACATAGGTAGTAAGTGTTTTGTCGTAAGTATTCTGCCAAGTTGGGTTAAACATGGAGGTTTCAAGTAGGATTTTAGGCTTAAATAATAACGTAAAACAGCTTTGTAGTGAAGGGGGAGTCGAATTTATTGAGTTATGGAATAATTTTAATAAAAAGAGGGATATTTTCAGTAAGAACAGATTACAGTTAAGTAGAAAAGGAACTACTTTTTGTGCCACGTTTTTGAAACCTAAGCTGGTTTTGGTTTTCAAAAACTACTCCAGGTTAACAGTAAGCATAAATCATCAGAAAAACGCTAGCAGTAGCAGTAGTATTGGAGTTATAATACAAATTATGATACGAATAGGCGTTTTAACAATCAAACCAACACTAATAAAACGGTTATAAATATTTGAAAGTTTGAAAAAATAGCGATCTGGACCGAGGTCCGGACTGGTTCAGTTGCATCATTAATATACTGGGTGATTACGAATGATCTTCCCGATTTTAAACATTATGAAAAAACTAACAAAGCTACAGCGAAAAGCGAGATATACAAATAAAGAAGAACTCAAAAAGTTTTATTTACAAGCTATAGAAGTTCAATACGAGTTCCTTTTGTGGCTCTACAGACGTGAAAGTGGTATTCTGTTTCCCTCCATACATTTTGTAGCATATTGTACTGAACTTCTCTAACAGCCTCGCGTATCCTTTCCTTGAAATGTTCCAAAGTTGTTGCCATTGATGGAACGAAGACTTCTTTTTTGACATAGTCCCAGAGGAAGAAGTCAAGGGGTTCGGGGGTAGATCGAGCGAACGAGCCGGCCACAGAATGGGTTCCCCACGCCCGATCTAATGATGAGGCAATTGCTCATTCAGGAATGTTGTAACCTCATTGTGAAGATGGAGTGGCACACCATCCTGCTGAAACCACACATCAGCTTTGTCCTTTAGCAGCTGTAGCATATTGCGGTAAATGATACCGTTAATTGTTTGTTCAACAAAGAAGAATGGACCGTACACTTTCTCAGCGGTAAGAGCACAAAACACGTTAACTTTAGGGCTATTTCTGACGTGTTCAATATTACAAATAAAAATTCCCTGAAATATTCTTATTTGTATATCTTGTTTTTCGCTGTAGCTTTGTTAGTTTTTTCATAATAAATGTTTAAAGTCGGGAATATCATTTGTAATCACCCGGTATATATATATATATATATATATATATATATATATATATATATATATATATATATATATATATATATATATATATATATACAGGGTGTCCCAAAAAACTATATACTCTTTATAGCATGATGCTATAAAGAGTATATAGTTTTTTTGGGACACCCTATATGTTCGGAACATCGAACAATATATAATAAATCAAATAATATTTTAATAGTTGAAAAAAGATGTGTTTAGATATGATTAGATTAAGTTACCCCTGGGGAGATCATGTTAGATTAGATTATTAAGCTGGGTAGGGATATGTTAGCCGATACCTCACTATTTCTGCACATCGTAGAAAACTCCCTTCGATCTCTCCATTGTGTTCGGCACGCTTATTATATATTTCTTGGTTCGATGCCATTAAGGTCAGGTTAGAGTATTTTCTGCATGTGGACTTTAAAATAGGTTGTACGTTGCTTACACTGTGTGTGTGTGTGTGTGTGTGTGTGTGTGTGAGTAATCATTTTGAATTACCTTTCAGAATTTTCATTCTTTTCTCCGTCGAACAAATTATTACCCTTCAAAACTCATAAAATACTCTTTAACTTTTAATGAAATTTCATTGAAATTAAATAATGTCGAAGATTTTCTCTGGCATACATATATGAGAGAGAGAGAGAGAGAGAGAGAGAGAGAGAGAGAGAGAGAGAGAGAGAGAGAGAGAGAGAGAGAGAGAGAAGCCTCGAAGACCTTTCGGTCCACTCGGGGAGGTTCCTGTTATTAAACTGGTTCATTTTTTAACTATTTTAGCAGTAGTAGAAAACTGGATAGGAAAGCAGTTGTAGAATATACCTTGATCGTGGAAAAGTAGCCAAGAAAATTTTACAGGAAAGAGGAAAATATAAGTTAGCTCTACAATTACGCTATGCACACAAGAGATTGTACACTAGATAGCACCGCTGTATAAACTAACCAATAATATACTTGTGCCGATTGCACATCAACCACTTGGTATCGTCACAAAAACCTCGAACATATGGTTTCGATTTCATACAAGATATTTACGGCTATTTACTGAGGTATCGGAACGAGGACCCCATGGCACATCCTAGGTTAGCCCCAAAAAGATTAAGAGAGAGGTAAAGGTTAAACTCTTCATGTTTACACCCATGTGCACGCGCAAAGCCATCACTCCGGCAAAGTGACAAAATGCTTCTACGGGAAAGGGGTTGAAACGGGAGTTGGGAACAGAAATCATATTTTCCACACCATGCCCTTACCCATCATGCGCATCCAGCCACCCGAGAGAAAGAAGAAAGGAAAAAAAAATTGTGACGGCAGAAACGCAACTCTACCTCACCTAATCCATGGCACGCATCTTTTTTTGTTCGTTATGAAACTATGTATTTCTAGAAAATATTTTTCTATTCTATTCTTAAACATATTAGCAAAGCAAGCAAGTGTGTGTTTCCTGTAACTGGATGTCTTCATTTGTATGTGTCTGCCAACTCTTTGAATGTCGCCGTGTTTCAATCTGGGTTTCCCATCGTGAAAGGTGTTTCTGCGGCAAGTGATATATTGAGTCGTTTATACTTCGCGGTGTTGTGCCACCACGAGAGTAGAGAAAATCTCTTTCTGGCGAGGAATATCAGTGGGAGGTTCTTGTATCTATCCCCATGTACTTGTCCCTTATTGAGAATGAAAGTGTTTCGTGAGTGATCACCCGTTTGTTGCTACGGCGAATTAGAGAGAGAAAGGGAGAGAATATTTGAACGGTTTTGCTGGTCCGTGTTCAAATTCAGAGGTATTTTTTTCCTATTTCGAAAATGGAAATGACTTTCCTAACAACATCAGACATATATATATATATATAACCTTTGGTTAGCTTCCGCCCGAATTGTTCATTCTGACGAAGATCAAGCTTTTCACTCCACCTTAGACCTACAGTTAAACGTGGAATCCGAACCACGCCCCATCAGCAGCCCAGCGTCTTAACCACTAGGCCACCTAGTGGTTACCATTTATCTACCAACCACTTTCTGTATTGTGTGGAAGGATGAACAGCTGGGTTTTTGCTGCGCGCCGGCTGCTGCCGTCGGGTCTCGAACCCGGGGCCGATGGATTCGTAGTCAGCGACGCTAACCACTACACCACCGAGACGCCACACACACACACACACACACACACTTGCTGTGGATTTATGACGCATCTATTGTGGCTCTTAAATGTGTCAACTATGTATGTATATATACACAGTAGTTGTGTATGTATAGTTTTATGTAGATGTAATTTTTTAACCGTTTTGCATCGTTTGTTCGTCTTCGATTTGACGTTTTAATTTTAAATGCCAAAATTATGATATTTGGCACCTGGAATGTCAGTCATCTGTTATTCATTATGAAAGTCTCAAAAATTTTAATATGAATTTGCTCTCGCTCTGGTCTTTTTCCATTGGTTTGCTAAATTGAATTAGATTTAACTTTTAAATTCCTGTGACATCTGTTGAAAATGGAATAATTACGCAAATTGTAAGGTTCGTAATGGAATTTTTCATTTAGAAATGTTAACTTTCACTGCCATCTATTTAACTTATTATTATTATTATTAACTTATACTTATTCTTATTATTAACTTGTACGTATTTATTACTATTAATTTATAAATCATTCAATCAGAAATTTGTTTCGTATTCAAAACATTTCTGGTTAATGCATACTGCACAGCTTTCCTTTCAGCTTAAACCCTCCATGTTTTGGCACAGTATACGTTACTTCGGTACTTTAAATAGCTAAAATAAAGCTGTATTGTGAAAGCATTGGTGACGGTATTTTCTTTATCATTTATACAACCTTATTCTCCCTCTATAAAAACAGAGATAAGTATCCCGCGTCTTTTAGCTTAGTTCCAGTTTTGGCCGTTTATTTACATGAGGGCGCTTGTTCCTACGCTCTAGATTGACGTTTCTATGACAACAGTTACTAAGGGGCGGAGTATATTAATAAATAGGTGGTATTGCATTAATAGGGCGGGGTTCTATGAATAAGGGAGGAGCCTCGTGCTTAGATCGGAAAGTAGCGACCTCTGGTGGAGAAACTCGGAATTATTTTAGCATATATATATATATATATATATATATATATATATATATATATATATATATATATATATATATATATATAGTATATATATATATATATATATAATTAAAATGATGAGCACAATTCTTGGGAGTGCCACAATATTGAATAATGCTTGAATTATGTACATCAATAACGGCTTTCAAATTTGTATTAAGCATAAAATTATGAAAGGCAGAAATTACTGTATTTTAATTTATTTAAAAATACTTGTACTGAAGGCATTAAAAAAGTTAGTTTGGACATTTATTTTCATATTTGTTTGATATGAATTTGATTCACTTGAATATATATATATATATATATATATATATATCTATATATTATAGCGTGTCCCAAAGAAATGTATACCCACTTTGTTCGATAATACCAGCTATGAGGATAATAACTATATTACTTTTTATATGTTTTTTAATAAAGAATTTTCTCCTGAATCTAAATATGTAATTATTTTATTAAAAATTGAAAAACAAAAAGTTACAGATGTTTAAATTATAATTATTATTTTCGAGACTTCATGTGCGATATTTTCTAATATTTTAACCGACTGTTTTGAGATACTTATGTTTAGTGTTGATATTGAAGCATAAATGTTGTAATTATTAGTTAATTCAAAAAATTTACAAATTCCATGGTTAAATGACACTTTATCTAAGATGTTCAAATTGCGTTAGAAAAGAACAACGTCGCAGTTGTAAGATGTTAGATAAGGTTAGAGCAAAACTGCAGTCTTGCCTAATTAGAACTCAACGAAATAGCTAGGCACTAAACTAAGTATCTCAAAACAGTCGGTTTAAAGGCAGGCCAGGCCATAAAAAAAATATTAGAAAATATCGCACATGAAGTCTCGAAAATAATAATTCTAATTTAAACATCTGTAACTTTTTTGTTCTTCAATTTTTAATAAAAATAATTACATATTTAGATTCAGGAGAAATTTTTTTATTAAAAAACATATAAAACAGTAATATTTTATTATCCTCATAGCTGTATTATCGAACAAAGTGGGTATACATTTCTTTGGGACACGCTGTATATATATATATATATATATATATATATATATATATATATATATGCCCAAGTTGGTCGAGACATTTGTAGTGTAAATTTTCGTTCCTGACCATTTTTACCTAGTAGGTCGAAAGGTTATATATTTTTATTTTCGAATTTTTAATCACCTTCGCTTGTGTTAGAGGGGGGGGGGATTCTATAAGAAAGTTTAGAGAGAGTTTTTTTATCGTATAAAAATTTTTTTTTTTCGAATTTCATCTGCGTTAGTCAAATAAGTCGTCCTTTATGCTTCATCAGCCTCTACACAACCTCTCATTTGTTTTAGTTACGTTCGGTTAGGTTAACGTGAATTAACCTAACCTAGCGTTACCTAGCGTAACCTACCCTCAAAAAGTAGATCGTATAAGAAAATGCCACTTATTTACAAAGTTTCGACCAAGTTGGTAAAAGAGGTGGCTACTTGGGAACTTGGCCTATACAGTGGTGTAGTGCTGTGGAACGGTGGCGTGAACGGCGTTCCCTTACTTTTTTTGGTAGACGGAATGGCGTTCC
The DNA here is from genome assembly GCA_023014485.1 of Bathynomus jamesi. Lineage (NCBI taxonomy): Eukaryota > Metazoa > Arthropoda > Malacostraca > Isopoda > Cirolanidae > Bathynomus > Bathynomus jamesi. The sequence goes on along the minus strand of JAJOZX010002789.1, from coordinate 120,874 downwards.
CTCACTATTTCAAATAAATCCGAACTTACAAATCTCTAACGTCATGAATTTTAATTCCCACCCCCCTAAAAGAAATATGAGAAAGAATCATTAACTGTTTCATTTCTTTTAGCTTCGACTGAGGCAATGCTAGCCTATAAAGATCTGGAAACAGTCACCACGGCGTACCAGTGTTAACTTTTTTAGTTAATCATTCCAGTTGTTAGCTATTTTTATTGATCGTACTGGATGTCGATATCTAATGACACTGGAAATACTGCATCTTCGACCTTGGAATATATCCTAATATCCAGTGCATATGACCTCAAAATATCCCTGAAATTGGTCAGATTTCAAAAGATTTCCCGGGGGACTTACAGTGCCCCCGGACCCCCAGCTGTATGGGCTCGCCGCGCTCGCCATTGTCCCCCCCATCTGAGTAACACTTCAAATGTGTTCCCTCACTTCTTTATTTAGCACTACACCACTGGCATATATATATAATTTCATTTCCCAAGGATCTGCAATGAAGAGGCAGAAAACAATCTGAATGTAAAGTTGGTGAAAAGGAGAAAAAGCAGAAAGTAAACTGTACTCATATTTTGCACACCTGCGGCGCTTCATAGGCCATGCGTGGTGGCGCCACCAGGGCTTGCAAAAATAAAGAGACAAAGTTCTGAACTTACTTATTTCTAACAAACCCTCCTCCATTACAATAGATTTGCGGCCACTTCTCGTACATCACCCAGATCAAGTCCACGCTTACTCACGCAATCATTCACCATGTCCATCCATCATCATCTCGGCCTTCCTCTTCTCCAGCTACCTTCGCAAACACGCATCCATATTTTCAGTATGTTCAAACCACCTTAACACACTTTAATCAATTTTCACTTCCATTATCTTCTGAACACCACATTTTTCCAGAGCCACACGAATTCTTACTCTATTAATCCGAAGCACGACAAACATGCTTCTCAGGTTATCCATTTCAACCGCTCTTACTCTTGACTTTTCCCCTTTCATGCCATGTCAGTGTTTCACATCCATACAAAAGTGTCGATACTAACACCTTCATGTAAACACCTCACAGCATCTCGATCTCCGCATTTTCACACCCGCTTTCAGCACACTCTCCACCTTTCTTCCTTGATTCACGCAACTGTTAGTTTCATCCACACTCTTACCTCTTTTGTTCAGTAGACATCCCAGATACTTAAAGACTCTACCACCTTTAGGTTTCACTATCACATGACTCCGAATTCTCTCTCTCTCTCTCTCTCTCTCTCTCTCTCCTCTCTCTCTCTCTCTCTCTCTCTCTCTCTCTCTCTCTCTCTCTCTCTCTCTCCAATCAATAACTTGCTCGTGCTCACATTCATTTCAGTAATCTTCTCTTACACCACCACAAAACTCTTAACAAGCTCTTGCATATCACACACTCATTCTGAGCAAGTAGCACAGCATCACCCACATACAACAGATTCGACAGTCCCGAGCTATTCCTATCACACACACAAGATTCAATCTTTCTAGGAATCGCACCTTCACCTCATCATTCTGTCCATAAGCCTAAACAGATGAACGGGGATGCATACCAACACTTATAGAAAACTAATCACTCACTTCTTTGTTTATTTTTACACATTCACTGCTTACATCTACATAGAAACACTTCACCGCATTCATGAGTCTACCGTCAACCCCCGTATATACTCAAGACCTTCCACAGTGCTTCTCTATTCATTCTATCATACGTTTTCTCAAGATTCATAAAAGCCATGTCTACTTGTCTCACTGCAAACATTTGATCTACACATCCTCTGCCATCTCGGAACCCTCCTCGTTCACCTCAACAAGCATTCTTTAATACCACGACCTTGCATTTACATTCACTTTCCATTTTGTACAGTGCAATAATTTTTGCTTTCTTCCAGTCTTCATGCACATTCCCATTTGTCCATCCACTCTGGGATATGCACCACAACCTTCAACCCTTTCAAACCCCCCCCCCATACTTAATCATTTCTCCATATATTACATCCTCACCTGCCGCTTTTCTATTTTTCAGTTCGCGAAACGCCGCTTTCACTTTACCATGGGTTCGTTCTCAAGAATTGTCACGTGTTCTCACACCGCCAAATCCCACCATATTTATTTATACTTGCACTCCTTTCAGCTCTTCCACCCACCAAACCCTCGAAATATTCCTTCCATCTATTCTGTCGACCCGCATCTGCATTCACATATATATATATATACGTGTGTGATATATATATATATATATATATATATATATATATATGTGTGTGTGTGTGTGTGTGTGTCCAATTGTCCAAGCTATTCATCAGTCCCGTTTTGTCTTCTAGACTGTGGACCTCTTGGTATGAAAGTGTTTGTCTATAGCTCCGCTTAACTCCTGCAATAGCTTTCTCATTACACGTATTTTTTATTTTTTTAGTACAACTTTGGTAAGCCGTTATTACTAATTTTATTAGTTCTCGTTTCATTACGGTCATTATTATGATGTCTTCATTGCCGTAGTCTTGTTTTTAACTTATTGTTTAAGTTGATTCGTTGATTACCTTGATGGAATACTGTGCGTTTTTTGGGGGGATTTGACTGCTGTCAATAAAGATTATCATTACCATTGTCGTGTGTATATATATATATATATTATATATATATATATGTGTGTGTGTATATATAGATGCGCCTCAGTGATGTAATGGTTACCGTCGCTGACTACGAATTCATCGGCCCGGAATCGAGACCCGGTGACGGCAGGGGGCACGCAGCAAAACCAAGCTGTTCATCCTTCCATATAATAAAAAAAAATTGGTTGATAGATAAATGAGTACCCTGGGTAGCCTAGTGGTTAAGCGCTGGGCTGCCGGTGTGGCGTGGCTCGGATTCCACGTTAAACTGTAGGTCTAAGGTGGAGTGAAAAGCTTGACCGTCAGAATGAACAATTCGGGCGGAAGCAAAACTAAGATTAACCAAGATTATAGATATGTGCGTGGGGGGGGGGGGGTTGTCAGTAAGGCATACTTGACTGACAGTAAGATAATTTAGAATGAAATATTGAGTATGTGATCTTAATGCATTAAAATTTAGTTTATAAAGAAGAACAGCCTGCAGTAAATATAGCTTTAATCTCATTTTAGCGCAAATAATGTCAGTCACCCAAAGTGACGCTTCATCCTATTATCTCAGGAAATTGTCTGCGCGCCAAGAATTATGTGTGGCATCCATCACAGCATGAGGACCTATTATGTAATATTTTAAAGTAGCCTAAAAAATAAATACAGATTTTATATTTTGTCGAGTGAAAATAAGAATCTCAGTTGGTCAGTTATGGCTGAAAATAACTTCGACAAAATTGTATAAACATTGTAAAATATAGTTTCCGGCCTGCAAAATATGTTAAGAGGGGATATTTGTCAGCTTTGAGGGGAACTTCAAAAAAAAGTTCCGCTGATCAATAATTTCTCTTTTTCCATAGTCGTAATTTATTTTATTTTTTTTAAAGTAACAGTACTGTACATATTTACTAATTTGGGCTGGTAAACGTATAAGCTATAATTAGACTTAACTTTAACACTCGCATTTGAAGGCAGTTTTTTTTTTCCCGATGAAGCCTTTTTTAATTGTATAGAAAATAGTGTTCATCCCCGTCTCGCAACCGAGAATCCTTACAGCATCATAAGGCAACACCAGATAAAAATTGCTGGTATGTTTAATAATAAAAAATTATATATTTAGCATATAAATGCATTTTGTTCATGTTGTACTACAGTTCTCAGCTTGCTAGAGTTGATACGTTCATTTGTACATAATATGCAAATACACTTTAAATCAACACTGAATGTTGAGCAACCTCTGCTGATTTTGGTTGATGACTTCAGCAACCTTGTGATGACTTTCAAAATTTCTGTGACAACGTTTGTGTTCCATTTTTTTTAAATATCTTTTATCTCGTGCTTCAGATTCTGGTTGAGTATGAGGACGTGTCGTGGCAGCGGCGGGAGTGGATCCACGTGCACAAGGAGCAGGCCTTTCAGGTCCTCCTCGTCGAGCACACCTTGGTCTGGGCTCCCCGGAATGGAGGGACAAAGCTGAGGGGTTCATCTGGCCTCTTCCCGGCTTTAGTAAGTTTTTCATTAACTTTAATCATGATAAATGTTAGTGCCTTAAGAGATAATTTAGTTCGCAAATTGCCTGCAATGTATTTTAAGATGCGTTTGCAAAGACAATTTGTTGGTCCATTGTAGTATATTAAAATGCATGGTTACTAATGTTATTATTTCATATAATGAAGACGGGCTACGGATGTTATAAATTATAGTTTTGAAGGTCATACTCTGAATGGATGTAATAAGGACAGGCTTTTCCATGCATGTCTTCAGTGGTGTTCTTATCTAAATAATGGCAGCGAATTAGACGGCTCTTATAAAGAGGGATATGATAATTATTTATATTAATGTAGATCTGTTTGGGGGAGATAATGATAGTTTTATCTTAGGAAATGTCTGACACAATCACTTGAAATTAATGTTCCACTAAGAGAGGTCTTAGTTTAAGTACTACTGTTATTGATCTTTCTAAGAGCGCAAAATGTTACACTACATCATAGGACGGCTAATTATTATTACACTCTATAAACTTTCATTCAATAGAGAAATATGTGTACTATTTTATGTACGATTTGCATAATCATAGACAACTATTGCATGTACGAAATATAGAGTAGATGAAATCATTTAATTTTTACTATATACACACGAGAGATTATGTACACTACGTGTATGACATTATAAATAGCGTTAATAGATTCAGTGTGCGTCTAAATCAAGCTGAATACGGTATCGTTGTAACATGATAAATTAAATTCGGTAGATTCTGTGTGCGTTCTAATAAATTATTCATTACTGCGCGTCCTTATAAGCACTTGGACGTGGAACAAACAGAATATAAAGTTAGTACAGCGCTTGGTTAAGAACTGCCCCTAATTTAAGTCTAATATTTGAAGAATTACCACTTAAGAATACCTTTTAAAATTGTATTTATTCTAATAGAACTGCAGCTAAGGTGATAAAAGAAGGGTTTGTGGGCGTAAGACGTATCGCCTTATCTTCACGTTTAAGGATATAAGAAATTATTTGGCCTATTTTTTGTGGCTGTCGAGAATAATTTTATTTCCAGTTTTTAATAAGATTCCTTTTAGTTACGTTGAGAAATCGTAATCATTTTCCTGTTGGAAGGACTTCATTAGCAAAATGATCGTCTTCTAAATACTGTGCATTAGAAGGCGTTTCGCAAAACAGACTAAATGTTGTGCTTGTTTGAACTCTAGTTACGAATTTTACGAAAGATTTTATTAACATTAATAATTTTATTGTTTCAGTAATTAACTCGTCTTACATATGGCTCAGAACATGATTCGTAGGCATTAATCATGTTGACCTATGCGGTAGCGCATATATATATCGCAAATTACCTTTTTTATGTAACTAAGCAATTCAAGGTCCAAAGGAGTGTGTTTTAGGCGCCAATTATTGCTGGTTTTCATCGTGCCACAAATGACTTGAGTATTTAAAAAAGTGACACGCATCTTTGCCATTGCGCGAATGTAAAGATAAATAAGTTTAATATTCAGGGAATATGTTAATTGCATTTGTATAGGTCCTACTGTCGACTTATTTCTTTGTATGTTCCATCTTTCATAGGTTACAATGATTTCTTGCTGAAATGCAATCGTGTGTGTGTGAGAAAAATATTTGATGAATAAAACCACTCTGTGTTTCTTTTCCCTTCGTGGTTTTATTCATATATATATATATATATATATATATAACACCATAATCTACATACGGAAAATGATCGAAAAACTGGTACTAAACCCAATTACCAGCCAAACAACGCTGGACAATAGGACAGGCAGAATATGTAGTGTTCCCAAACTAAAGGCCCGACAAGGGACCTCCTCAACACTGAAGGAAAATAGCTTGGTTGTCAGGGGGCCAAGACTTTTTAACCAGCTTCCTAAAGACCTCAAACATTACAGGGGTCAAAGTTGAAGTCTTCAAGAGAAGACTAGATGCTTGGCTTAAAACGGTACCAGATGAGCCGGGTGTACCTGGCTATGTGCGGTGTAGAGCGCAAGAGAGCAACTCGCTCCTCCACCAAGCCAGGCCTAGAGGCGGGGCCACCAGCTTGACCTTCGTGTGAAGAGAAACCGACGCACGAAACCGCAACGACGTTAACGATATATATATATATCAGTGGCGACTCCAGCTCTTCAAGACTACTCGGGCTCTTTTTAAATTTTCAACTCTACATATGAGCCGACATTTAAATGCATGACAATAACTTATGATTATCAATAAAATAAATAAATACATACCTCGGTAAAAACTCCAAGCGTCTTGGTTTTAAAGCAAATTCCTTTAATATTCGGTCATGTAATTCCTTTTTGCTTTCTAAATCAATAAGTATTTCTTTTTCAATTGAAATCCTACCCAGGGACGAGAGCCGTTCTTGAGCCATTGTGTTTCTTAAATATGATCTAATTCGATCAAGAACAGAGAAACTTCTTTCATTTGATAATTTCTCGTTGTTCAGCGATGTTTCTCCTTCCAAATAGTTTTTCTTTTAATGATAACACTATGTCCTCCATGGGTGGGCTATACTTCTCAGAATACTTATAATATTAAAAATAAATCAGATTATTTAAGAAAAGCAAACAACCTCACATTGCGGCAAAAATCAAACTGCACCACCGCCGCCCAAGGCAGTTGAAGGCACGCTTATCGAAATGTAAAAAGTTGCCATGTATCGCCGAAGGATATAAGCCCGGGTTGAAATGTGTTTTCTTTATAAAAAAATTAATAGGAGGAAAAAAGTATTTTATTTAATGAGAATTAGAAGGAGGACTTTTATGTAACCGTATGCAAGCAAATAATTATTCATTAAAAGAACTTTAAATATACGATATTACTTATACTTTCTCGGACGTAATGTCTTGCGCCCGAGTAAAGTATCTTGAAAGATTACACAAAAACTTAATGTGTCAATATATTTTTTTATAGGTAGTAAGGGTATCTAAATGCGCTCAAAATTTGCTTGCGTGACGAAGGCTAGACAGAAAAAATAGTAACATACTACCAGCCAAAAACCATTTTTACAATTTGTATTTAAAACTTTTTTTAAACTTAAATCTATAAATACACAATTTTATCTCTCATGCTTCTCCTTGCCCCTTGCCTCTCGGGCTCAGTCCGAGAAGCCCGAGTGCAGGAGTTGCCACTGATATATATATATATATATATATATATAAAATTGCGTGTATTAATCAGCGATTTATTACTCATTATTTTAGTTTAACTCGACGAAGTTTATTTTAAGTTTCTCTTGCGTCCAAGTTCTGTTAGGTTTTTTAAAAATCAGATTTAAAAATATAATGACTCATTTTCCAAGATAAAAGTAATATTATTATTATTAATCCATTTTCGCAGTGTTATGTCGAGAAAAAAGGTAAAATGTTACATGGCAACTTTAACCCTCATCAGGAACCAATTATGGGGGTCAAAACATCGTAAGAGATTATATTATTCATTGAAAGTTATTAAATATCAAATACGATGTTTCATTCATGGGATTGTTTCATTACAGCCTTTTTATATCACATTTTGCGAGATTTTAGGCCTGGGGTCATATATATACTCCATGGTTCCAACAACATAAATAAATTGAAGGTTCCTGACGAGGGTTAAATACTATATCAGTTTTATGCGTTTTGCTCCAGGTAAAATTATTGAGGATGAAATCTAACTGAAGTAAGAATGGGCTATAACACCGAAATATACTGAATAGAAACCTCAATATATAGCCTAAACGTGGTGCTGTAATATTTTCCGTCTATATATTATCTGCAGGTATCGTAAAAAGGTGTATACAAAAAAAAAAAAAAGAGAAAAGGTTAGAGTAACTCCGTACCTTTTGCGCATCGTGCGTGATTTATGGTCTCGTTTCTCTTTTTTAAAATTCAAATTTTAGAACTACATAAGTGGTGCACACAAAAGAGCCCTTCGAACATTTAAGTGAATTAAGCGCACAGAGGTGAATGCCATTCATTGTTTATAGATCGCGTTCAGTCACTTAATGCGATGCTTTATTCAACTCTTTCGTACATAATGACTTTTTGTTCCTTAAAATGTTCTTCGTGAACCTTTTTTCGAGTGGAGAATAGTGCCACGAATGTGTGGTAATGAATTGTGAATTAATTGGATGGTTTAACCAAAGAAGGGCAGTGGAGCCAAATTTTGGGGAATGGGAACGGGTAAACCTTCACAATGGGCTACGCTATACAAATTAATTAAAGATAATTCGTTTTAAACACGCAGGTTGGAGGAGGCATGCAGTTGGCATGACTTCTTCCTCTAATATAAACGGACGACCCGAATTACACCCAGTCATGCGTATATTTGTATGCAATTTGTACGCGATATGCTGTTCGTAATATCACTATACGTGTCGTATAGTCTCTCTCTCTCTCTCTCTCATGAAAATGGATATTTTATGTACATCGATCCCCACATAAAACAATACGCTGTAAAAGCTGCGCACTAGTATCAGTTTCCATGTACGGTATATGCCCGAGAGTTTCGGGTATACCAATCGTTTGGTATAACCACTCGTATATCGCGGTGTCTGTATTCATATCAGTCATTCTGTTTATTTTATATATATATATATAGAGAGAGAGAGAGAGAGAAAGAGAGAGAGAGAGAGAGAAGAGAGAGAGAGAGAGAGAGAGAAGAAGTCGTATTCCTTGGAGATTGTGAGGTAAGGATTTGATTTTGAAGAGGTACTCAAGGCGAAATGCATCATCGCAACGAATAAAACGAAATGATCAGTGAAAGTTAAAAAATAATTTGCTTTAGTAAAGGTGTAATTTAATGACACTTAACGTCAGACTTCGAGTACACGGAAACCATCTGTGCGTGAAACTAGAGAGTCGAATACCCTCCGCCTTCAAGAAGTGTGTAGCAAGTTTAAATCACATGATATAAACTTCTTTCTAATATTACTGTCACTTCTATGAAATCTTTCGCAACAGAAATGGTGGACAAATTCATTTTCATATTAGTGGCTAACACCGTTTCTCTATAAGCGAAGCGAACTGAAGACACGAGGTCGTGGGTTCGACTTCCAGTGATACTGGTAATAATAATATTAAAGGAATTAGAGCAATGGGCTACATTAGTTAGCCTGAGTGCTGTGCCAGTTCATGGTTCTGAATTATTATTATTATTATTATTATTATTATTATTATTATTATTATTACTATTATTATTACTACACTAATACTGCTGTAATTCTGTGTCGTGCAGTATTGAATTAATTTAGAGTATTAGAGATCAGTATTGCGCCCAAACCCACATCCCATAAGAAAACGGCTCATCTGCCGCTGTGATCTTCACCTTTGACCCAATGACCAAAATCATCTGCATGGTTCCTATACCTTGTTTGAGGTACAACCCATGCATCTACCAAATTTGGTTCAAACACCCACGCGTTTTTGAGTTATGTTAACACACACACACACACACACACACACACACACACACACACACACATGGGGATTGGTTACAGTTATCCCCTAATAATTATCCGTACGTAGTATTTTTTTATTTTAAAAATTATAAATAAAAATATTATATCTACTAATTTGAACTGTAAACTACGAAGTTAATAATAGAGGAAATAAACCTTTTTGATTTTTCCAGATAAAGCTACATTCGAACTCAATCGGCCAAAATTTATGGCGTCATATTAAATATTTTTAAAAATATATTTTTCAAGGTTTTAGATATGTACATTTTTTAAATTAAAATAAACTAAAGTGATAGTTTTATTTAATTTTTATGAGCTTCGTTCTCCTTACGAAGTTTTATCTTTTCTATCTGGTGCAGAGTACGTGTAGTGCTTGATGCTCTTATCTCTGACTTTAAGTGCATCAACTCTGGCGTTCCTCAGAGATCTATCCGTTATTGCTCCATCTCTGTTTCTCTTTATGTTAATGATCTTCTCTCCGCCACCTTTAATCTATATACACTTACGCGCTGATACCTCAACCCATCATAGATCCTTCTCTGTTGTCCCATCTGTCAATCCAACTGAAGTTCTTTAATTTGAAGAAACCACGATACAGTCTCTAAATGCTGACGTTGCTCGAGTGGCAGAGTGGGGATCTGAAAATATGGTATCCTTTAACGCACAAACACCCATTACATCATATTCAGCAATGCAAAATACAAATTATCCTCTTTCTTAAATAGTTTTCATAGTTAAAATATTCCTATTTTTCCCAGCATTCAGATTTGTGTCGCGCACATCCATCTCGCAAAAACGACCTCCATAAAACTTTGGTCTGCTATACCCGATTAGACCCTATTTTACCGATGAGCAGTTGACCTTCATTTATAAAAGCTCTTTCAGATGGAGTACTGCTCTCATCTTTGGCTAGGTGCGGAGAGGCTGCTCCTAAACAACTTGATATCCCTACTCAGAGACGAACTGTAAAAACAATCAATAGTAGTAAAGTCCCTGATAAGTTTACAGTTTTAAGTACTCAACGAGACATTTTTTTTTTCAATTTTCCTTATCTTTTATAGATACTTATATGGTGAATACTCTGACGAGCTTCGTTCATTTATGCCACTTCTTCGCACCTACCTTCGGCAAAGGAGGGTGACTGTCTTTGCCGTATAGCTGCTACAATACGAAACTTCCACATACCCCGAACTTTTTCCCTATGAAAAACGTTGTCACCGAGTGCTTTTTCCAATACATACAACTAACAACAGTTTGAAACTTATTTTTCAGCTTTTTTTCTCTGTTGACAAGAGATATTAATAGATGAATGAACTGTGTTGGGCCCTTAAGGCCTTCATGGCATGAAGTTGTTTAAAAAAAAAAATACAAAAAAATCGAAAGCAGTTGACCGAACTGGAAAATTTTAAAAAATAAAAACGCTCAGAAATTATCTTTACATTTAACTGCGACACTAATTTCAGGTTATATCTGGAAGGAACGTTTTGGATGTTGTTAATGTTCGTTTTAAGTACATTTTATGATGTACTTATAGCCAAAGCGAGTGTTCTAGCCGGATTGCACTGATACAAGAAAAGATTGATTACCAACTCATCGGCTTTTGATCTTCGGCCTATTAATGAAAAATATTTATAAAATAATAATAAATTCGTTTTCAAATACCGATTTATATTTTATTAACTTTATCTATACACGATAATGGCTACCAGCCCCGAAAACCGGAAGTTGTCATATTAATTCTGGGGAAGTCTTTAGATAGAAAAGTTAATTTTTTTTATTAACGGATCTAGAATTAATTCATAAGAGATGAACTTGCTTCGTCTTTGTCATAAACAGTCCTCGTGTCTGTCCTGCTATTTGGACATCATATCTATTAATTTTTCATTTTTAAATCTCTTGATTTTAAGTTTTCCTAACTGAAAACTCCCTACCCCTACCCCACCTGGAGTAGGGAAAGGAGACTAAACGTACAGCCAGTGGAGTAATATATATATATATACTGTATATATTGTTGTTGTTTTTAAGAAAGATTCCGGAACTCCGCTATAAATTTCCTACGAACTTTGCTATTTTTACCCCATTCCAATCCCCCCAAAACAGCTTCCTTTCTATTCCTAAGATTTTATGTAAAAAAATAAATTTAAAAAAAAAATAAAAACAGGAAAATTTCTTGTATGTTCAAAATAAAAAGCAACGGAATGCTGTTCTGGCGAGTTCCCCCCCCCCCCCCCCCCAAAAAGATATAAGGGATAATGTCTCTTCTATGTTCATTAATTTTATACACGCCTTAACGGCTAGAGTAAGCTTGACAAAATTTTGTATACACATTAAGATAAAACCAGGGAAGGTTTTAGTAACACACTCAGCCCTCTCAGTCTTTCCCTAGTAGTGGAACTCGGAGAGGGGTCCCCTAAACGGCTAGGGCAATCCACCAAATTTAATACGCGCATTAAAAAAAAACCAGGGAAGGTTTCAGTAATACCCGTACCTCCTAGTCCCTTCCCCCTAGATTGTGTTTTTTGCCGCGTAAAGCGCAGCGGGCCTTCTGATACATATAGAGATGTAATTGAAAGTTTTCAGTCACTGCTGTTTCTTCTTCAGTAGATCTACACCATTACTCGAACGCGCCGCTAAGCGTGACGTTAATAGTATGCATATACAGTATTTCTCTCTACAATATCACCACTTCTTGTTTACATTAAAATAAAATCTAATAGACGACATTATTTCTTCTCTATACTAATTAATTGAAAAAAACCTTATTACGCATTCTAAGCAAACAATTGGATGACAAAACTGAAACGTAAAAAGGATTTCTCGCATTGTCTTTGTAACGAAACGGACGGAACAGGATTCGTGTCATAAAAGTAGCACGACAAATCTATCGACTTATCACGACGTTTCTTTTTAACTGGCTTTCATTTTAATGAGTAATGACACATACGCGACCCTAGATATTCAAAGAGCACCCTTTTTTTTTTAAACTTTTAATTATATATATTATATATATATATATATATATATATATATATATATCACGTTCTGATCAGTGAAAGAAAATCGATATTGCTTTCCGCTTTAGCTATCATTTAATATATATAAAAAAAAATTATTGAGGGGAAATTTCCCTCAATTTATTTTTTATGTTAACAGATGAGGCGAAAAAAGTTATTCATCTATTTATTTAAAATTAAACCGAAGTCTGTCAGTATTCGGGTAAGGTATTTGCGAAATGATTTATTTACTTCAGTCAACCATTGAAATGCAAACATGTTTGTGCGCGTCAAAAGTGTGTGTATGTGAAGAAAATTATAGCTTAAATGACGTCATATTACCTGACGAGAAACAACAACTCGCAATTATCTGTATTTCCTTCGAATAACTCCTCAAAAAATAGTTTTTGAGGAGTAAATTGGCATCGATTAGGTGGAAAGACCGATTACCAATTAATCGGCAAGTGGCTGATAAGGCCGATTACCGATTACATGCCATGCCTCGGTTCATCCCTTGTCTCCATTCGCCGATTTTCCCTTTCATTCTTCATAATGCATTCCCTGATGCCTTTTTTCTTCCCCGCAATTTGACTCTTATTCCCTATATATATATATATATATATATATATATATATATATATATATATATATATATATATATATATATATATTCAATAAAGCTGTTATTATTTATTGACTTACCATTTACTTTTCTCAATTCTGTATATAACCTTTGGTTAGATTCCGCCCGAATTGTTCATTCTGACGAAGGTCAAGCTTTTCACTC
>JAJOZX010002789.1:0-102500 GCA_023014485.1 Bathynomus jamesi | reverse complement strand
GGTTGTCCAACAAACGTTCCGCATAGCTGTGCTTCGTTTTTATTTTAAAAGGGAATTCAGCCAAAAAAGTATTTATTTATTTATTGTTGTTTTAGTTAAGGTATTTTCAGTATTTTTTTTAGTTTTATCAGACGAATAGTGTATATAAATATTTTAGTTTAGCTTCAGGGATTTTACGCAGTTCATCGTTTATTATATTTGGAGAGGTCGTAACGTTTGTTTTTTTGTTTCTGTTTTTTTTGTTTTTTTTTAAATCGTCCTGAAAAAACTTTAGGAAATACATAGAGATTCGTTCAAATTGAAGAAGCAAAAAAGATGTCAGTTGCACGAAAGATCTCGTTACAGTCCTACGACGAAAATAACTTGCATTACTAAGTAAAGTAGATAATTTGTTTATAAATACAGCATGAAATGCCGTTTCAAGAAGAAATATAATGTTACATTTAACTGAAATGTAGTGCTTGAATTCACAATTGAAGAGGACGATTATATCTGTAAATAATAATAATAATAATAATAATAATAATTATTATTATGTAATGTCAGAACACTCTAAGAATAGAGTAAAATTTCATTAAAATGTAATTAATTTTAATTGAATAATAATAAGCAAAATGATTAAATAGTGCAATTTCTCTTGACTGAAATTAATTGGACAAATGTCATCCTCAAATTGAGTTATTCTTGCCCAGGATTTTGCGACTTGATTTGGAGGTTATTCACCTTTCGTTACTACTGTAATATATATATATATATATATATATATATATATATATATATATATTATATATATATATATGAGAAATTAATTTTTGTCATGCATTTTTTAATGGTCAATGAGAAGGAAAAAAAAAAAAAATTTGTAAAGACTTGTAACTCAGTCGCAAAAATGTGCCCCCAAGTTTCGCAATTTATTTATTATCACTATTTTACAGTTACATTTTCACTGCATGAGTTACCCATAAGACGTGTCTTTTTTTTTTTTCTCTCTCTCTCTCTCTTTTTTTTCTTTTATTCGTGAAAAAGAAAAACTCATCTCAAGATCTTGACAATGAAATAGGATTACACACACACCACACACACACATATATATATATATATATATATATATATATATGTGTGTGTGTGTGTATATATATATATACAGGATGCTTCAAAAACATGTTACCACTTATACGGCGCTAATATGTCATTGCTTACCACTTATCGTTTGTGTGTTTTTTTTTTAGTTTATGTAAGTATTTGTGTGTTTATTCAATAATAAATAAAACACACATTATTATTAAATAAATATTTAATAATAATTTGTTTTTTTAAAACGACATTATTATTAAAAAAACAAGCAAATAAACGCACAAATATTTGCATAAACAAAAAAACAAACTATAAGTGATAAGAAATAATATATTAATGTCACATAAGTAGTAACATTTTTGAAGCACCCTGTATATATATATATATATATATATATATACACATGTATATATATATATATTAATATATATATATATATATAATTATATATATTAGTCAGTCTAAAATCAGGCAATTTGTAAATTGACTGAAATTTTAGGCAATGTGTAAAATTGATAATACACACAAACCTAACCTAACCTAACCTTTCGGTAATGCTGCATATACATGCCCACTAGTATTCCCAATATGCTGCCTAAAAATTCGTTTAGGTTAGGTTTGGTTTTGTGTGTATCATCAATTGACACATTGCCTAAAACTTCAGTCAATTTATGAATTGCCTGATTTTAGACATTGACTGTAAAATATATATATATATATATATATATATATATATTATATATATATATATATATATATATCGAGTAAAAATTTTATTCAATAATAAATAAACACACATTATTATTAAATAAATATTTAATAATAATGTTTTTTTTAAAACGACATTATTATTAAAAAAAACAAGCAAATAAACGCACAAATATTTGCATAAACAAAAAAACAAACTATAAGTGATAAGCAATAATATATTAATGTCACATAAGTAGTAACATTTTTTGAAGCACCCTGTATATATATATATAATATATATATTATATATATATAATATATATATATATATGTCAGTCTAAAATCAGGCAATTTGTAAATTGACTGAAATTTTAGGCAATGTGTAAAATTGATAATACACACAAAACCTAACCTAACCTAATCTTTCTGGTAATGCTGCATATACATGCCCACTAGTATTTCCCAATATGCTGCCTAAAAATTCGTTAGGTTAGGTTTGGTTTTGTGTGTATCATCAATTTGACACATTGCCTAAAACTTCAGTCAATTTATGAATTGCCTGATTTTAGACATTGACTGTAAAATATATATATATATATATATATATATATATATATATATATATCGAGTAAAAATTGAAAGGAAAGGAATTCTTTAACTTTGTACATGAAAACTTTACCAAAGTTGTTATTCAGTTTCTTTTGAACTTTTGTTCAACTTCTTGACTCTACAAAATAAGTTTATGTGAATTTAGTTGTTGAATAGTTACGCTTGTTCATCTGTCTGAAATAGGTGTATGCGTGTACATTCACCTGATACGTATGTATAGCTGCTCTTTACATGTATAGATTAAAACTAGGAAATATGTCATAAAACATAAAGCAGATAGTGGGAATGTAATTATAGAATGTGTTTGGCTGAGAGAGAGAGAGAGAGAGAGAGAGAGAGAGAGAGAGAGAGAGAGAGAGAGAGAGAGAGAGAAGAGAGAGAGAGAGAGAGAATCCTCAATTAGACTACAGGAGAAAAGACAATGGAAAGATGAAAGCGAAGGGGAGATTAACCCCTCGGGTATTATTTGCAAAGGGAGATGAGGGCCAGTGCAACAGAGAGAGAGAGAGAGAGAGAGAGAGAGAGTTTTATTTGTGAGATAAAGAGGACGTGAAAAGAATTGTTCGTAAATATGTATCTACATAACGTAAAATACAAGTATGTATGTATAAAATTAGTACATAGATACGTACACGAGAGAATGAGGGAGCGTGAGGGAGGGAAAAAGAGAGATAATTGCTAAAGGAGAAAGAACGTTGAGTCCTCGTTGTGACGCTTTCCTCTTTCATGGTTTGCCTTTTCTATTATCCGCTGAATTAGTTTCATAATTCTTTTATTCCTCTCTCGAATTATGTTTATTTCATGGCGTAATTTCTTCGTGGAAAATATTAGCTTAATTTCAACTACTTTGTTTTCACTTGGGCTTCATTATGTAGGTTATATATGTTGGTTTTTGTACCCTCATAAATATATATATATATATATATATATATATATATATATATATATATATATATATATACACACACACAGGGAGCGTCAAAAGTCGTAAATAGGTTTTAAGTTTTTATTGCATTGGAATTGTTATTGATGTAATTTTATTTATTTTTTTTGTTTCACATAATATATCGACCCCGACTTTTTAAACCCTGAGCAAGTGGACAAGTCAGCAACGCTCCACTATTGCAGAACTTCATTTTCAAAATGGCAGATCTATAATTGGTGTTCAAAGAGCTTACCGAAGAAATTTTCACGTTAATGTTGACCCATCAGAGCGTGTCATCAGAAGATTAACAACTTTTTAATACCATCACTAGAGGCAAAAAAGGATCTATGCCCATTTCGTCAACAAGACCAAAACATCGACACTGAAAAACTAACCGAACCAACCTAATTTAATCTAGCCTAATAATATTAAAGTTGTCGATAGAATGTCAAGTCGATCAGATGTCGTAAGGCCGGAAATAAACTTACAGAATATGTGGTTTCAGCAAGAACTTTCCATACGGCGAGACCACAAGAGCAATATTGGGTAAATTATTTCCAAACAGACTGCTCTATCGCCATGGAGACATAAACTGGCCTGCGAGATCCCCTGATTCTCTCCGCTGCAGTCGTCTTCTTGTAAGGGTTCTTAAAAGAAAAGGCTTACTTGAACAAACCACGGACAGTACAGTATCGTAAGAAAAGCATACAGGATGAATGACGTAGCATCACTGAAGAAATTTTGAGCAAAGTAATGGAGAGTGTTGTTCTAAGAGCTCGCCAATGTGTTGCAGCTGGTAGTAGACAGACATTTAAATGACATTATTTTTCATAAATAGTTTGTACGTAAAATTTCATTTAGTTATTGATTCTGAAAATTGTAACAATTGTTCAACAGTCAATTACAAACACGGTTAGGTAGACTAGCCATGAGTGGACCCTAGGGTCTTTGCTGGCCTGAAACATTATAGCATTAAATGGTTTTTGTGATATTGTGAATTAAAATAATTTTACTACTATATATATATATATAGGGTGGCGCAAAAGTCGCACATCATAGGAATTTTCAGTATTGACTCTATATATTTTTTTCTTTTAGGTAGCGGGTAGCTGCGAAATTAACAATAGACGAGAGGGTGAGCTTGGTTTTAATGTACGGAATACCAGGTACAACAAATCGATGTATTTTTTTTTTTAGGTAGCGGGTAGCTGCGAAATTAACAATAGACGAGAGGGTGAGCTTGGTTTTAATGTACGGAATACCAGGTACAACAAATCGATGAATTGGTACAGAATTTAAATTCTGTACCGATTCATCTATTTGTACTATCTGGTATTCCATGCCACTAAAACTAAGCTCACCCTCTCGTCTATTGCTAATTTCGCAGCCACCCGACCTAAAAGGAAAAAATATATTGTAGTCAATACTGAAAATTCCTATGATGCGCGGCTTTTGCGCCACCCTGTATTATATACTGGTAATTCTTAGTGACCTGACTCATTTATTGCTTTCATTTTTATCCCCTTACAAAAATGTTTCTTTAAACTCAGTTAATGTTATTATTGTAACACCTTATTAACTTGTTTAATTTTTAAGCATTTAACTTCTGGTTTTTTATATATATTTTTTTATTTGTTGATTATAAAATAGGAAATGTGCCTTTGACGCATTTTTTTTATAATCTCGGCTTTAATTTATTAATTACATAACTGAATCTTCGAGGTTATTATTATTAATAATTATTATAAAAATATTACTATTCTTTTCTAAAATGTAGACTCGTGACAAAAGTGTATTAAAAATAAATCACACACAAAGTTCTATGGTGTTGTTTGCTCACTTTATTTTCATAGTACATCGTGATTGCTTGAATGTCGACGTCACTTCTTTGATTCAATTTCCTCTTGCCTACTGTTAATTATCTCTTTCAATATTGACGAATTTTAAAGTATTACGTCATATTCTTTGTTTATTCTTCGAGTTTGCTCGTAATATTAAAATGTTAAGACTGGCAGTCTTTAACAATGTCACATAAATTTCAAGTTCCTCCTCCTCTATTAAGCTCCGCCTTAGCTCCGCCTCTTTCGCTCGTGAATGTTGTTGCTATAGTAACACTGCTATTTGCTCTGAGTTTGTATTTATAGGAAGCATCGCCTTTTACGTAGTTGAACGCGGAACATTAAAGTCATCCGATTTCATTGATAAAAAATTAATTGTAAGTTTCAAGGGGACCATAACGAGTTTAGTGATGAATCTTTACCAAAAACGAAATATACATTCACGAAGTTGCCATCGTAAAATTAATGTTTTTAGGAAATTGGTCAACGCATAAATTAAGTTTATAGAAAATATTTAAAATATCTATCAAAATGAAGCAATTAATAGTTGTACAAATATTTGCCAGTAGGTTTCATGAATTTTATATATGTAACAATATGATGATGATGAAACGTCAATACGGGTACATTAATATAAGATTTATATGAGCATGTGTGTAATAGCGGTTATTACGTTTTGTCAATGTGTATCGCATTGCAGTATATTATTCCGAGAGTAATTGCCATATTCAGGCTTCATCCGATCTTAACAATGATTATGAAGAAACAAAGAATACACGTTTTTCGTTATACTTTCGCGATTGTTTTTGCTCTCGTATTTTCCCTTACATGAGAAATGGAACGCAGCTCAGGTACACAAATTACTCAGGAACTTTGGCTTAATCCTAATTACCGAGATGAGAAGAAACAACAGGTTACACTCGGCAAATGGGGCTCCAATTAACATCATTAGAAGACGTCTAATGGCCTACATGCGAAGGCTGGAGGGCGAGCAACCGTGCTCGTGAATCAGCTGTCTCGTTTCTCCATTAATGGAAGCATTTAATGGGACATATTGGTATGGTGCAAACCATTTAAATTCGGTTGTTCTTTTAATCTTCTTAATTGAAGGTGTTATTCGCCTCGTACAATTATTGTATTTAGAATGCTTGTGGTCGCGTATAAAGAAATTAATAATATGAAGTGTCACTGGATTATTTAGTCACACACACACACACACACACACACACACACACAAAACTATAAATAAAACGTAATTTTATTCAGTATGCAAACTATAAAATCCGTTTTTAGATCCGCTGTTAATAGGGATCATGTAAGCTTAAAGCATTTTAAGCGTCTACTTGAAATGTTTCCTAATGCATTCGATATTTTTATTCTAATTTTAGAAGTGATTGCGAGGTTTTACTACATCGTCTGTGTAATTTTTATTATCCGTTTTGAATAATAGCAGACATTCTGACACTAAGCTAACTATTGTATAGTACAGCTATGTTGAGCAAATTTCCTTCTGTATTCATTCATGGTTTCATCACCGTATTTTTTATCTACTTATTTTATCATATAGTTTAGTGCTCGATGAAACCCCTTATCAAATGTGCGTTATTTCAGCTGTATCGAGTTGGAACGCTAAGTACGCTTACAGTAGTAGCATTTTCTGTTAAGTCTGTCGAATGCGTCGATTCGTATATCCACCCAAATTCTTTCCTGTTTCCTGTGAATGCAATTCATGTCGTTCAACAACGCATGAACACACATTCCTCCCCCCCCCCCAAACTAACTACTTCTTTCACCTTAGGGTAACCTTAGAAAAAAAAAAGGTGATTAAGGTGCTTTTGGCAATCCTCCAAAATTAAGGTTACCATGATGGCCAGTGACTGAATGCTACGGATATAAAATTTCGAACTTGGCAAACACAACTTGGCATTTGTGTAAATAATAATAATAATAATAATGATTGTTAACAATGAGATTCAAATATATAATGCAAATATATTCTCACGATAATATTTGTCTCCCTTTTAAGACACAAATGCACAAACCAAAAGCGGTGAGATAACACTCCCAACAGCCAGATGTTTGCGTGTGTGTTCGATGTAAGTGTGGAAAGTAATACAGTTAGTATAAATTACGTTCGGTTCACTTATAAAAATAAGGAAGAGCGAGGCAAAGCGATTGCTTGCAATATCATTTTGGAGTTAATGTAGCGATGTTGCCCCAAGCAAAGCGATTATCTTGTTCCTTTAATGGAGTGCAAAGAAAAACACACCATTAAAAAAATCACTTAAAATAGACATCATCACTTTAAAATTCATTTATATATATATATTTTGTGTGTGTAAAACCTCTCATTTTTTATATTGCTTTTCTGAAGATTGTAAGTTGTAGGAGGCAACACAGAAGTATTTATCTTTTGTTTTAATTTTGTTTTTAAATTAAGTGCATTCAGGTCGGTGATTTAGGAGAACGCGGTGAAGATATTATTTTTCTGAAAGTTAGAAGTTGTACTCTTTATTTTAAAGGTTGTTATAATGTTTCAGACCAACAAAGACCCTAGGATCCACTCATGGCTGGTCTACCTGTATTAATTGTGTATTGTGCATGTCCTCCGTGGTGGCGGAGAGGACCTACAATTTTACGTGGGTTCCGAACCACAAAGCCTTAATTGTACTACCTTAATCTATCAACATGTGCGTCTAATCGATTTTTGAACATGTTTGTAGACGTGCTACTAATTACTTCCATCGGCAAACTATTCCAGCTATTTACTATTCTATGCGTAAAAAGGTTTTTGGCGACTGCTCTCTCGAACCTTCTACTTGTCAACTTACACCCTTATTTCTAGTCCTATTATATTGAGATATTTCAAAAAGCTATCTCTATCTACGTTATCAAACCAATTCATAATTTTAAAAACTTGGATTAGATCACCCCCTTAGCCTCCTAGTCTCGAGTGTAGTCAATTTTAACCTCGTACGACTTCGACCTAAGCGACGGAATCATCTTAGTTGCTCGTCTTTGAACTCTTTCGATTTTGTCTATATCTTTTCGCATATGCGGATTCCAAAATTGGATCGCGTACTCCAAATGGGGTCTAACTAATGATTTATAAAGAGGAACAATAATATCGCGCGATTTATACTAAAAATTCCGAGCTACCTAGCACTTTGTTCGCTTTATTGACCGCTGCTGTACTTTGTTTCGCCACTTTTAAATCACCAGTAACTATTACTCCTAAGTCTTTTTCCTGCTCTACGCTTGCTAACTCCTTCCCTGATATACTATACGCAAAATTTGGTTTCTACCGGTGTGTGTGTGTGTGTGTGTGTGTGTGTGTGTGTGTGTGTTGTGTGTGACGGGGATATTTCAGTAATTTCCCTTATTTTTCGTAGGCTCTATTCTGTATCCTCATTAATTTCAGCCTATCATTCTGACTTGATTATTTGTCATGACAGTAAAGTGTGTGTATATTATATATATATATATATATATATATATATATATATATATATATTAATATCTGGTCGGCAAAAAAAAAAAAAAAAGGGAGACTCGAACTTGGGCTGTAAAATCCAAAGTTATGGTCAGATTTCAATATTTTTTCACATCCCACAACTAAGTAAATTTCCTATATGATGAGCGGATTTCAAAGAAAACTAATGAAAATTACGGATTTATTGAACATTTCTTTGTGCCACTGGAAATTCTCCATTTACACTACTACTGCATTGTATGTGCAGATAAAAAGTTGCAAAATACTCGCATATGGTGCTACCTTGATGTTAAAAAAACTGCTCTATATGTTTACCACGAACTTCTACAACCTTTTTCAGTCTAGGACGGAACTCATCTATGGCTTTATTGATTTGTTCTTGTGGTAGCTCATCCCATTTTTTCAGAGCTGTCGTAAACCTGATAAATTCTCTGTGACAAATTTTCCCAAAGGCCGTAATCGACAGGATTTAAATTGGGACTTGTTTGGTGGCCAAATTTAATACCGCTACCTGGTATTCTTGTGATATATCCTGTTTTATCAATTTTCTTGAGAAGCTTGTCCAAACCTCCTGCAGTTGGCTTACGTTAATTAAAATTGCTTTAATTATCAAATTGAACCTATGATTAGCAAGATTTTTCTGGAATATTCGCCATAAATCCAATTTCTCAGCTAAAATGCTAAAAGATGGCATACAAACCATAAAATTACCTAGTACTAACATACTAAAATTTCATGGTTCTATGTACCGTATTTACAGAGATATGAAGGATTTAAAAGGTCTCCCTTTTTTTTTTTTGCTGATCTTACACACACACACACACACACCACACACACACACAGAATTAGTTAATACTTTTTGAAAATCCATTATTGGTGTTTACCTTGCTGCCTGTTTTTATCAGCTTGTGTTGAAGATTTCGATAATGGGACTGGCCTTCATCAGGCTGTTCTGAACGAGGGATGAAAGATACATTTAGAACTTCCTTTTGAGCGCTGACCACACTGTGATAAATGGGTGTTTGCCTTCATCATATGTGTATGAAGAGAAAATTTTCACTATATGAACTGAAAGTTATTAGATATTGCTTTTCCTGCAAATATTTTGCACCATGTAGTGGCCCTACCTTTGGACATGGCACTCGTTCTCGTGGCACTTTATTCATCGTGAAACTCCCCCCCCCCTCTTTCCTATCACTGAATAGTCCTCAGACTCCCTCTCCTCTTGAGTGGTTTCATTCTTCCTCTTGTGAAAGTCTTTCTAGGAGGGAAGTCAAGGAAAGCTGGCCCTTGAATGAAGCCTTGACGATCAGAAAAGATAAACACTATCGCTGTATATATATATATATTATATATTATATTATATATATATATATAATATATATATATATATGGTAAAATTCAAGGATCCAGACGCAGTTCAGAGAGTCCATTGGCTCTAATTACTAGCCAGTTCTAACTTAATTTAACATATTACCAAGCTGTTATGGACTCTGTCTCACAACTGTGTCTGGATTCTTTAAATTCACTATATATATATATATATATATATATATATATATATATATATATATATATATATATATATATATATATATATATATATATATATATACACACACGGTATATATCCATATCCTTGTGGGTTTGCATCTTATATAAGGTAAAGGATTTGAGGTAATTTAAACCAAGGTTTATTATTGGGGTTTTGATGTTAACTAACTAACTTATTTCATTAGCATTTTATTATGCAAAGTTGTACGCATCTATAATAGCTTTAGAGCTAATCCTTCCTGAACTTGTGGTTCATTTATCCGCGCCATATATACTTTACCTCTATCCCTTCGATGTATACCTGATTTACCTTTAGAGTCACCGAACATGACCTCAAGGTGTATAATTTAGCTCTTTTTAACCTTTTGTGCATACATATATTAATGTTTTGTGACAAAGCAATTGAAATTAGTCTTGTATCCGTGAGTGAGAACCTGACTTGTAACGAGTAACATGTCTTTATTGTCGATTATTTTAATTATGAGCATATAAATGCGTCAGAATTTTAATTTAGTTGTGTAGCATAATAGAGAAATATATGCCGGAAAGTCCATGTATGCAAATTTATAGTTGTGTGTGTGTGTTTCGCGTGCAAAAGCGAAAATCTAATAGCAAAATCTAATCACTGATTAATCCTCCTCTAAATAGTTGGTTAGCTATTAATTAGTCAGCTTTTTTACGTATAAAAAAAGTACCATATTTAAGTAATGAATTAAGTTAGTTATTTGTTCACTGAAACAAGACAGACAGAGAACAATTTTTGTGAGCTTGAAACTGGTAAAAAATTATGCTTTCGTGGAAATGGTGTCTCCTCTCGTGCACGATATATTCCATCGAGTATGTAGAATATCTTCAGTCAACGCTTCTGAGTGAAATATTATGTATTATTTGTAGATGATAGAAAATTGTTTATCATTAAGTAATAATGAATGGCATTCAACCAGTGATAGAAATTCTGGTTTAGGCGTTTCTTTGTTCGAATGGACATTTGAGGTTTATGGCACGGTTATTTACGTAAATATCTTTAGCCAAATATTTATAACTGAGGAATTACATATGCGTATATCGCAGATCGCCAAGGCAGGCCCACTAGGTTCAATTAAATATGTTCTTTTGAATAGTCCTTGACTTCACTGAGACTACAGCCTTTGCATTTGAGGTTTAATGGCATATATTGTAACTCCTTTCACCAAAAGCGAAATCTAAACAGAACATTAAAATTCACACGCAACTTGGTCTTGTGATAAAAGGCAAAAGAAAAATTGTAGGTCTTTAAGAATGAGTATTTTATCGCTAATCAAGCAAACTACTTTTAAAAATAATTTGCATGTGAATTATAAATTGTACAAGTTTTCAGTAAATAAAAAACTAAAATGCGTCTAAAAAATAATCGCTTATAGGTCCGCTTTAGAGAATATGCGTCGATAGTTGAAAAATTTCGTTTATATGCGGTGATTAAGCCTTTATAAATGCGAGAAAAGTTTCTCAATTCTCGAAAAAACGACTATTTTTTCACGGCAAATGACTACATTAAGTTCTTTAATTAAATCCAAAAACTATACTCAGACCATTTTCAATCCAATAAAGAAGTACACGAACACGAAAGTAAATGAGAATGAACGAGAATTGTGGAGAATTTTAGTTTTAAACTTTTCGAGCAAAACACTGATGCCATAATCGAAGTGGGAAATTTTCGTGGGAAATTGTACCCTTCTTATTAACACTGAATATAAAATTGAGAATATATTTTAAAATATTAAGAACAAATCTATTTAAAATGTTACACCTAGTTTAAATACATTAAAGCGCTTAGAATTATTAGTGAAAATGTCGTAAATCTGTCGTAAATCTGTCGTAAATCTGTCGTAAATCTGTCGTAAAGACAATTAAATTACGAACAGAATTTCAAGAATCAAAAAATAACATCCGAAAACAACTTTCACTTATAAATAAATGTTTCCTATCCATGAAACACGAATTAGAAGTTTGATACATTGAACGAGACAAACATACGAATCATTCATAGTTGTTGAAGTGGAAATTTGGTTGGTTTGAAATATTTAACTGAAGTGAGAAGTTTTCTGTCTATCCTCCTTTCCTAATATCAAATTCTGTCGTTTCCTGCACACACACACACACACACACACACACACACACACACACACTCTCCTATCGTTTTTTTATTCTTTCCTGTCTGCCTCTTTCTACTCTTACTCAGTTCCGCGAGTTGTTACTAAGCAATCAGGACTGAGAATAAAAATAAACAAAAATGTATTATTTTTTGTGACTTTTCTTCAAGAATGTTCTCGAGGCATTTTTTACATAGGGGAAAAAAGTAAAATAAAAATACTTAAAGATTTAATAGTAAACATTCGGCGTTTAATTTTTTATCGAATTTTATATATGGTGTTTTTTTTTATATATAAAAATCTTATTTTTTAGAAATGCCTTTTAAGGGTTCACTTAATTATTGCCCGTTTATTTAACATCTTAATGAAATTGTTAAAAAAAAAAAAAATCGAATTTATTAGTTAATTATAAATAATTAATGTTTCCATTTCATTATTATTTATGCTCTCTCTATACAGGGTATTCATAAGTTATCTTTACAAATGAAGTTGAATTTGTAAAGATAATTTATGGATACCCTGTATTTTCCAGCTTTCTTTCACTCCAAAGCCTTTTTCCTCTACTGATTTCATTCCACTTTTTCGTAACAATATTATTAACAAAAATGATAAGTGTTGTTACATTTTGACTTATTGGAGAAAGTACATTGAATTTGATCTCTTAATGTTAGTGCTGTCAGTGAAGCGAAACCTCATTTAACAGAAGTGATGCAACATAAACATAAGATGGGATAAAATAACAGAACAGAATTAACATCGAGTTTCTTTTCCACGGTTCTTATGAAGGGCTAGAACGCGTCTCAGCATAGAGACAATGCACGAGTTTTTGTATCATGGCAGGGACAAGATTTTGATCGAGTTCAGTTGAAGTTTCCTAAAGAGAACATGGGAGGAGGTCTTTGTTTTTGCGGTTGACAAACAAGGCTCTCATTGGCGGATTTAGAGGTGTCACATCACATGTGGCACAATGTTCTTGTAGCGTGTGTATTTAAAAAAAACGCCCTTTAGAAACAGAAGGAGATGATGATCAAGATTGGGCGTGTTATTTAAGCTAATTTGGTCAGCATCCTAATTCCGTCGATACATTACCACTGTTTTAACGAATTGGGAATGGCGAACTGGATTTTCAAATTTTTTACGTTGGCGATTGAATTTCCACTTTGAATTAACTAACCTCAGATCTTAGGTCTCTGGTTCGTTCCCACCAATTTGATCGGAATAAAATCGATTATTAGTTTCAAATGATTGGTGAAATTCCTTGCATTTATTAATGTTATTTAAGCAAATTTTGATACCGGATCTGTTGGTAAAATTTCGTACGAATAGGCCGAGACATTTTGGAGTATCGAAGTTTAATTGATGTTCAACTGTGAAACTTTACCACAAAATTCATCTCGTCTATATGTTAATAGAGGGAACAGACAAGTTTACGAATCAAAATGACGTTTAAGATGGTAAACACCGACTATAGGCCTGTACATGAAATATGAATGTAAGGCGGTTATATCCCAAACAATTCGGTTTAATCGAGACATTAAGATGTTATAAGAAGTGCATTAAAACAATTATTACGTTACGTAAACGCAATAGCCGTTGAAAATAAGTTGAACCTTAAATGACACGACTTTACAATGTATTTCTTTGCCAGAAAAAGTGTTACTGAACGTTTGTTTAATACACTTAAATTAATACACTTCACGACATGAATGTTCTCTGGAACAGAGATGGAATCATGAACACGTTATAAGATTGTGAGAATGATTTAACGATAAAAACCAATAAGAAAGCGTATTGGATATTTTTTCAACATCACTTCACGAGGGGTGTGTACTTGCCAGTCAATGCACGTTTCTTTTTTCACAATTATACGGCGGATCATTTGGTCGTCTTACGCCTGCCTGCTGAACGTGCTTCAATAAATTTTTAAAAACTAGTAGATTTAAGATTTTTCCCATACTGTACAATTGTTGTAGGACATGAATCAGCGAAATTGAAGATTTATATGTTGGAAAGAATTATCGTACTTCGTGCAGATGGAAATCGCCTCAATTTTTATCTTTTTCAGTATGTTTCTACTTACATACACACGTTTTAGATGGTAATGATTTATTTTCTAACTGAAATATTTTTCACAAGGATTCAATTTAAATCATTTCACTTTCTTTCGGAGTGAAATGAATAAACTCAGATTCGTCCGGGAACAAATATAAAGACAATGAACTCTTGTATTATCTATTTGGGCCCATTGTAATGTTGGCTTTATTTGCGGGTGTACAGAGGAATTTTCATCTGGCCACACGTCCATTGTAGTCTAGTTTATGCAAATAACATTGAGCTGTTGGTTGCGACAAACTGACAGTAAATTGCAATATCTTCACGGATTCGAGCTTACTTGTTGATCAAGTTTCTTTGTGTTCGTCCTTTAACCTCTGATGGTATTGTTCTCGTCGACGGTTAGTTAGTGTCTCTTATATACAGTATATGTTGTTTTGAGGAAAATTTGCGATAACGCTATGAAGCGTTCCATTCAAAAGCCGAAGGTTTTGAGTTATCTGCTCTCACTAATAACTATATCAGCGTGATTGTCCATTCACGCGCGGACATACAGTAAGTAAATGATGATATATCATTAGCACCAACTGTAAGTTTGTTCGACGTACTGTAACCCAAACACAAATCTTGGCGTGGAACTCTACCATGCACTATTTTCTCAACGTGTGCAGCACTAGTCTGGAGAAACTTTATATTTTCTATTAAAACTATATGAATTTGCTTAGTGATATATACTTACAAAAGTCAACAGTTTTTGTAATTATACTACTATTATACTTATTATTATAAATCTCGGATTTCGAAGCAGGAAATCCCGAAACTTAGCTTCACTATATATATATATATATATATATATATATATATACGTATATATATATATATATGAGCACGTACGCTGCTACAATAAGGAATGGAAAGGGAGGGTCACAGTTTCCTTTTTATATACAAACTTATTTGTTAGAGTTCAAATATCTTTTTAGTTCCTTATTTAGATTTCTGTAGGTAGATTTCATAGGATGATGCTAATTATTATTATTATTTTATCATTATTTATATATATATATATATTTGTTTTTAAGTAAATGAAATTAATGTGTTTATCTGTTGCTTGTCTTAAACTATAATTAAAAAACAAAGTAACAGAGTGTGATTTGATATTAATAACCTCTAAAGAAAGAAAAAACGGATAAAACCATCACTTGATATGTTTTCATGAAGGCAGCATAAAAAAATATATATATATATATTGTGTGTGTGTGTTTTCACATTCCCATACCAGCATGCATGGTCATGTGAACCCTGTTGGTGATGCAGGGAAGTTTCTATAATGACAAGTAATTTGCATGTTTTTGCATTATTCAAGAGGAGTTGGGCGACATCTGCTCCTTACTAAAGACTGAAAAAAATAAAAACAATTAGAATGAAGCAAAGCGAATTTGGGACGAAAATAGCTTTACACTTCTCAGAATATAATAAGAGAAAACAACCTCTAATATTAATGGTCACCATTTTCGCCATCTTATATATATATATATATATATATATATGTGTGTGTGTGTATAGGTATTCTATAAAATTTTAATGTATATTAATTAGAAGGAACGAGATTGTGTGACATCACATTTACAAATACTACAGTTTGAATTTTTAATATTCATAC
Source organism: Bathynomus jamesi (assembly GCA_023014485.1). Lineage (NCBI taxonomy): Eukaryota > Metazoa > Arthropoda > Malacostraca > Isopoda > Cirolanidae > Bathynomus > Bathynomus jamesi. The sequence goes on along the minus strand of JAJOZX010002789.1, from coordinate 86,476 downwards.
ATGCTGTAGTGAAGACGAGGTCAGAAGGTAATTTGTATGATATTACAAATTTACATTTTTACATCATTAAAATTTACATTTTTGCAGGAGTGCGGGAGGATTCTCATGTAGGAAATTAGCCAAATTATCCAATGTTCATAACACCACACACACACACACACATATATATATATATATATATATATATATATATATATATATATATATATAGGGGGGGGGAGGACAATATTTCATTACGAAATTATATTGGTTTCGCTACTCAAATATTGAATATGGTGGTCTCCTTCGCCGATACATTTTCTTATCCTTAGCTTGAAATTTGTGAAAGTTGTTTCGTTATAATGAACTTCAATTACTCTGTGTGTGTGAGAATAATCGGTCGAGAAGTCAGTTAATGTAATTCTTCTTATAAATGATTATTATACGTTCCACACATCGTGATTGCTTCATTGTTAACAAACCTGTTGGTTAAAAATCTTGTCTGTCCAGTTAATAAAAAATCTACATTTGTGGTGTACTTAAAATAGTTTTCGTTGGTAATTATATAAGCAATATAATACGAGAACCCGTAAAAGTTGCGCTGTTTGTCAAATTGATAAGATGTAGGATACAGTTTTACAGTTTCATTGGCATGGCATATTCCCAGTTTGGTGAAGCCTAATGCATTTACTGGAACTCTGTATTGTCGAACTAATTACTGTATAGATTGATCACTTGATCGAGGAAGTTAGCCGATTAAAAAAAATTGATTGCCAGTGATTTAGGTGATTTTGTATTTATTTTGAACAGTGAATAAAACAGATGTTTTCAACTAAATTCGAATTAAATTCTTTAAATGCAAAGATAACAAAATAAATAAATAAATAAATAAATAAATAAATCGGTTATTTAATCAATCACTTGTTCCTTGTATGGTTAGAGATTCAGATAGCTAAAGTCATCATTGTTTTAACCTTTCTTTAGTCAACACACACCTATATATATATATATATATATATATATATTATATATATATATATATAATGTGTGTGTGTGTGTGTGTGTGTATTGTGAAGCTTTGAACTGTCTTCTTTTTCGAAAAAATATATGGAAAAGACTGATTCAGTTCTCTGTCGAAACTATTTTCAGGAAACAAATGAAGTGTGATGGCGACTTCCAACTCTCGCTGATTTCGAGGAAAAGCACGTTTCTTAATATAGTTTGTTTTTATATGTACGCACCAGGAAAGAACCCCCCACCCCCCGTCCAAAGGAAAAATTATTATTATTAATTTTTTCTGACCTGTACAAATGTGATACATTTCATACCGTCTCGATAGATACAAACATGTTTGAATAAAGTTTACTGAAATGAACCAATATTTAGTTTTACTTCAGTAAAATTTGTCGTTTTAATTTTTAAGTTATTTATAATATTGGTTCAGAATGTTTTTACAGACAGACACGTAATAATGGAAAACGTTTTTACTTCATGAACAAATCTCCCCGGGAGCGGGTTGGGGGGGTAGGGAGACGTTTAAAAATTAAAACGTAACGCTTCACAACTCTGAATTCACAAATGGAATAGTCTCATACGTGTGTTGTATGTGTGGACGTTATTGTGTGTATGTATTTATGTGCGTGTTTCCTGTTTATTTATAGCTATATTTATTTAACTGAAAACATGACTTGACATTTTTAACCAACTTATTAAAATTTATTTTGGGTTTATTGTCGACTTTCAAATAAAATTGAAATCGCACACGCGCGTGCACACACACACACACACACACCACACACACACACACACACACACACATATATATATATATATATATATATATATATATATATATACACCACGTGTGTGTGAAGGAAAATAGAGATAATAATGAATATAAAATTGAGAAATTTGTACTGAAAAAATGTAATTTTGTTCAAGCCTTTGTATCCATTGCAAAAAAAATGGTTCTCGTCCAAGGTGTGGGACGTACGAACTGTCCCAGACGTTATAGCTGCCTTGAACGCCATAAATAAAGTTGTCTTGAAAGGGCCTTCAGAGATTTACTCTCCGTATTTCTCAATCATTGTCTCTTCTTGTTTCGTGGTTTTACGTAACTTTTAGTTTTGTGCGTCGTAGTTTTATTTCGCGTACATATTTTTGTTCTTTTATTTATTTGCGAGAGAGACAAATTTCTTATTGTCTCATTAATTAACTGGAACGGTTCACCGATTAATTCAACTTCACTTTTGCTCACTAATCAATCACTTCCCAATCCCTCTCCATTTATTTCCCCCTCCCCATCCCCCTATCTCGCTCCAAACCCCCTTTGCTTGACCTCGATCTTATGGAAAAGGCCAAACTACATACTCAGCAGACGGCATATATATATATATTATATACACACACGAGTATATATATATGGTGTCCGAGGAAAGTCTAATTTAAAATAAAAATTAATATTTCTTAAAACGAAGTGGCGTAAGTATAATGGCTTCCCAACAGTAATACACAGATTCACCAAATTTATGAAGCCCGATTCACACTATCGTCAACATCATAACAACAACGATCAGACAAATTTAACATTCCAGTAATTAACACAATGAACACTGTCACCCTGACATGTTGACAAATACATGGCGAGAGGTAAAGTACCGATTAGATGTGTTGAGTTACAAATGATGCTGCACATACCGCGATTCTCTCTGTCATTCATTAACTTGGTGGGTGTAACCTCATTTCTTGTAAACCTTTCATATACTCGTGTGTGTGTATATATATGTGTGTATATATACCTCGTTAACCTCGTTGCTGTTCGTGCGTAGGTCTCTCTTCACACGAAGGTCAAGCTGGTGGCCCCCTCTCTAGGTCTGGTTTGGTGGAGGAGCGAGTTGCTTTCTTGCGCTCTCCACCGTACATAGCCAGGTACACCCGGCTCATCTGGTACCGTCATGGGCCAGGCATCTAGCTTCTCTTGAAGACTTCAACTTTGACCCCTGTAACGTGTCTGATGTCTTTTGGAAGCTGGTTAAAAAGTTTTGGCCCCCCCCCCCCCCTGACAACCAAGCGATTTTCCTTCAGTGTTGAGGTCCCTTGTTGGGCCTTTAATTTGGGAACACCACACATCCTGCCTTTCCTAATTTCCAGTGTTGTTTGAATGGTAATTGGGTTTAGTTTTAGGTTTGGTACCAGTTTTTCGATCATTTTTCATATGTAGATGATGGTGTACCTCTCTCTTCTTTCCAGGGAGTACAGATTTAGTTTACTAGTCTTTCCCAGTAGTTGAGCTCTTTGCAGCCATCAATTTTTGCTGTGAAATGTCTCTGAGTTTCTTCTTTTTTATATGGGGACGTCAAGACTGAGCAGTATTCAAGTTTTGGTATAATCAGTGTTCTCAGCAGAGGAATCATTACTGTCCCAGAGTTGCCAGATACTTTTGAACAAAATTAGCGAGGAACGTATCGAAAAGTCGCAAAAAGTAGCCCAACCCCAATTTCATTATTTTATTATACTATAAAATTTACTTACGGTTTTTATTTAAAATTGTAGTGAATTCAATAGCTCGTCTTCTTTTTCTCCTTCATCATGGCTTGTAAAGGTCTTTTCTGACTTTTCGTAAATGCCAGAATTATATTTAAGCATAGGTGGCGAAGGTTCAAAATTAACACAACAAATGCTTTTTTCTTCAAGCATCATTTTTATACGAAGTACAGAAGCTAAAAGTTCTAAACCCATCCGATTCCTAAGTTTGTTTTTTGTTGATGTAACTCTTGAAAATACTCGTTCCACAGTTGCATTGCTTATTGGCAAGCTGTATAGCTTTAATGCGAATACAGAAATGTCTTTTAAAACAGGCTCTCCTTATTTTTCCTGTAATCCAAATACGAATTCAAAGAAAGATTTTACTTACATAAGGTCCAAAATCGAAAGAAATTAAGTCGGAGATCAGTTATTTTGAACTCTATGTCCTAATGCATAAGGTTTAATATTAAATTCAGGTGAAAATAGAATGTTTTCTACATTATATTAGTGGTCTATTATTCATAATTTCGGGGTTTTGCATTGTCGCTTCAAAAAATTACACATTAAGAAAGAAAGGGTTCATCGTATAACAAATATTTGTACACTTACATAAAGTTTCTGAAAATAGCCCAATGTCGCGAAGTTGTGGGGGGAAGTAGCACAAAATTCGCAAAATCGCAAAATCATAAATGTTGATAGCACAGGTCCTCAGAAGTAGCCCCATTTGCGAAAAGTCGCCCAATCTGGCAACCCTGTACTGTCCTGTCCCTTCTTTTGAACGTTCTTAGTACCTGCCCCGCGACTCTCTCTGCTTTATTTATCACTATCTGATTTTGTGTCGAATTTCACATCATCGGTCATTATTACCCCCAGATCGATCGCTTTCGTGCTTTTCTGAATTTCCTCTATCTGGAGCATAATATGCAGTCGAAGTTCTTCTTTTCTACCATATCTCAAGAGCTGAAATTTCTCGGTGTTAAATGTCATGTTGTCTTTTGACCATTTGTATACTTTGTTCGTGTCCCTCTGCAAGACCTTCACTTCATTTACAGCACTGATTTTTCTGCTGATCTTTGTATCGTCTGCAAAGGATGTTACTATACTGTTGCTGTTTACTCCGCTGTCTATGTCTGTTAGCATGATAATGAACAGGAGTGGGGCCAGTACTGTACCTTGTGGTACTAGGGTGTGTCAATTTGGGAGGTGAAAATTAATTTTTGCCAATTCCTTCACTGAGGGGTTTTAAAAATGTTTTTGGATGTGAAGAATTCAAATCTGCTATTATTTTTGTGATTGCTCAACACTTAGCTTGGTAAATCTACGTTTGATTAAAAAGCACATAAATTGCTCTCGGAAAACAACATTTATTAATTTTAGCTTCTCAAAATGTCAGGTAATGCTATAAAAATGTTAGTTTCTCTGCATAAAACATATCCTAGTAATCATAAAACATATCCTTGTAATCATAAAACAACATTAGAAAGTAATGACATCAGTAAAAAAAAATATTTAAACAACAAGTTTCATCACGTCTTGCTTTGATTCGTTCTTGGACATCACCCGCCGACTTGCTTCTTGACCTCTGATATAGTCCTCACGTTTCTCATGTGTATACACCCTGCCTGCTGCCTCTGTGACTTGTTTCACACACCTCTCTATTGACTGAGCATGACAGTGCCACTGTGGAACTTGCATAGGCTTGTCAAAGAACTTCTTTACTTCCGCTGTAGTCAGTTTACATGTCAAAGGAGGTTCAAATACCCTGTCAGACCAGTCTGTCAGCTCCAACACGGAAGAAGCACTGGGGTTGATGGAAGGTGTCTTCCTGGGACGTACAGAAAGATCTCCAAGTGTGTCATCATCTCCACCCCTCATGTCAACAATCTTTTGGACACCAGCTCTCCTCTCCTCACTGTCATCTGAGCACAAGAGTGTCTGGATTATCATTTCGCTGAATGCATACCATGCTGAGGGCTTGATGGTTGGCAAAACAGCATCCACTACAGCCTTCTTTTGCAGCCTAACTAGCCGCAGCTGAAACAAGATGTGGCGTGGGCCTTCCACCCAAGAGTGTTTTACTTTGATGTTGAACCAACAGGGGTAGTACACACCAACAATGTATTCCACTATCAGTCTTAAGTTGTTGAGGGTTTTGCCTTTAAGGCCATGTTTTGAAACCCATATGCGACAAAGCCTGTTTGCTGTTGTCAACCAAACCACCTTGAATGGCTCACTGGACCAATTTCAAGAAGGGCCAGATCTGTGGGAAGTTCTCCTGTCCTTATGGCCTGTGTGATCCTATACCCGTACGCTTGATCAGTAGAGAGATCCTTTACGACATTGTCACTCAGTGAAGTAAGAGGCTCTCCAATTGAGAGTTTGGTGAATGAAGGATCAATTTCAAGTTCGGTTGCAGTGTCTAGCATCTTGCCAATGTTACCTGTCCACTTGTTGTTAGACAAGGTCTTCCCATCCAGTGCTGTGATCAAGTGTCGCAGGGGTAACTCGTTAGTGTGGAGGGCACAAACCAACCAGATCAGCTTACGGCAAAGCTTGACCTCTACCCAATGCATGGAACCACCCTCCCAGCCAGTGTTAACATTTGTAGAATCACCTCCAATGGCCTGCAGGCTTTTATCAATGCCCTTCTTCTTCATGAAATCTACAAGATTATCAGCAATAACTTCAGCAGGTTTTTTTTCTCGTTGAGCCTTTCTCAGGAGTGAAGTGGTAGAGATATCTTCCACCTGGCTCACTGCACACAGAATAATGCTCTTCTTTGATGATGCTGGGGAACTGACGATCTGAATTGTCTGCTTTCAGCATAACTTTAGTTGTATCTTGACGGCCGTCAAAGAAGATGCAGTCAATTTCACCCTTCTTACAAAGATCATCAAATTCCTGATCCAGGGATCTCATAACTTTTTCTTGGGCCCTCTTGACTTTATTGTGATCAACTACAAGTCTCTTGTCTTCTTCAGTGATCAAGCCAGCATCCATAAAGGCAGCTGTGGCACGCAGGCCAACACCATATCTGATGCTATGCATAGCAACATTAGGTATTTCTAATGTGTTGTACTCTGGCTTTTTATTGGAAGTTGAAGACGTGCTTGGTATTTCTAATGTCACTTCATAACTTCCATCCTTTCCATCTTGAGCATCAGCTATTTGTTCTTCATTTTCATCATCAGAGAAAATTATTTCATTTGATGGCATTGAAACATCCTGCTTACTTGTCTGCTTATATTCAGCAAGCCTTCTTCTTTCGTCTTCTTGCCGCTTCTGCTTTTTGACTTGTCTGTTGTGCTCAGGTTGATCTGGCAAGCCAATCTGATGTGGTCCAATAGAACCAGACTTGTCTCTCTGACCTTTAATGAAAGCAAGTTCCTTCACAGGGATCTTCATCTCCCTAGGGCATGTACAGTTAATGTGAGTTTCGTTTTTGCAACCAGCATCTGCAAGGCAGCCAAATTCAGAGCAGAGAACAATTTTACACTTGCAACTGAGGATGTCAAAAAGCTTGTCAAGTTTTGCAATGAAAGCCTCTTTGACATGTAGCTTTCCTCTCCCAAGAGATATGTTTTTGGCCTGCTCCCAGCTCTCTTGGGTCTTGTTTAAGATTGTGACTCGTGAATTTACAACGGGGGCTACAAAAGAACTGTTTGCTCGTTCCCACTTTTCAAGCACTTTAGGGTAAATGTCCTTTGCAAGACTGGCTGCTGGGTAGTTTCTCACATCCTCACCACTTTGTTCTCTTAGCAGTAGCCCATATTTCAGAACGTCTCGCAGAGTTGGGAGTTCAGAGGGCAACACTCTCTACCAGTTCCAATTAGGTTGCTCATATGTGTGAATGTCCCCAGTCTTGTCCTCCTTTTAGAAGCCATTGTAGGTCAATTCCCACTGGTTAGGATGGTAGCACTGACGGACAAGTAATCTTCAGCACACTGGTGAATATGTTTCAACCTGTGAAATAAGCAAAAACAGCAGTGCATTATATATACAGCATATATAATTATTATATAATTCCACAAAAAAGTCAAAAAAGTCACTATTTTTATGTAGCTTCTTACCAAGCAAAACTAAATTATATTAAATTAACAAAAATATCTTTAGAATTCCTAAGTCATGCTGCAACTTTTTAGCACCCCTCATATTTGGAATTTGAAAGTTGAAAAATTCGACACACCCTATATGTGGTACTGAGCTGCGTACTTTCGATTCTGATGATGATATACCTTGAATTTTGACAAACTGTAGACGTTCTCTGAGGAAGTTGTAGATCCATTTTCCCACTTTGCCTGTTATTCCCATATATTTCAATTTATATGCTATTATACCGTGATCACATTTGTCGAAAGCTTCAGCGAATTCCTTGTATATGACATCGTAATTATCATTGCCTTCCAGTGCATCTAGGATATTGTTGTAGTGTTGTTCTATTAGTTGTGATAGGCATGATCTACCTGATCGGAATCAGTGTTAATTTTCATTGAATCTCTCCAGTGTCTCCGAGAAATCATAAATGTTCTCTAACTATTCTTTCAAATACTTTGGTGAGGTGGGACGTCAGTGACACTGGTCTATAGTTCTTTGCTCGAGATGTGCCCCCTCCTTTATATATTGGGACAATGTTTGCTCTTTTCAAGATGCTCGGTATTTCCCCAGTGTCTAGGGATCTTCTCCATATCCAGTATAAAGGTGTAGCTATTTCATTTTTACAGTTTTTAATCAATAATGTGTTCCAATTGTCCGGACCTGCATCTGAATGTGGTTTATGGATCTTTATTTTATTTCCTTCGTTAGACAGTATATATATATATATATATATATATATATATATATATATATATATATATGAGAGAGAAAAAAGTCACCTTTTGATTTTTTCATAGTTTCTGGTTTGATAATGAAAGTCAATAAGTAGTAACCAATTTATTGAGTCACCATATTGAGAATCGTGTTGCTTTCCCCCTTCCCATTATGCAAATTTAGGTGATACGTTCTGGCATTCCATTGATGAGCTTTGCAGTTTGTTTATGAGGACAATCATTGTGGCGTCTATTTACTTTTGTCAATCATATATATATGATTGATATATATATATATATATATATATATATATATATATATATATATATATATATATATATATATATATATGGATGAACAGTTTGTACATAAATTTTGGTGTTACTTGTTTTGTTGCGTTTGTTGAACGTTGTTCGAGCTCATGAAGAGATAGATGTTCAGTGGAAATAATGTTTAGTCCACGCCTGAAAAAACTTAAATCTATGCAAACGATCCTTCGTTGTAACAATAAATAGCTCAAATTTATTGCCATCTCTTATCAAACGTTTCTGTCATTGTTAAGAGTGGAATAGATTCCCCTCATTTGCCCGAAGAGATTTTTACCCCCTCACCCCCATATAGCCGATGCTCCTTTTATTTGAAACGTACAATGACAAACCGAGACTCTATACACACACACACACACACACACACACACACACACAGCGTTTGACCGCCATCCTTGAAATGTCTTCACCAAGGATGCAATTGTTATCTTCGTTATTGTGTCATTGCTCCCTAAGTGATTATTGATAAATAACCTCTCTCTCTCTCTCTCTCTCTCTCTCTCTCTCTCTCTCTCTCTCTCATAAGATTTTATTAATTATCATTTGATTTCCATATAAAATGAATTTAATAATTATTTGTAATATATTTTAGTGTTTTACATGTAAAAAAAAAAGTATTACAGAAATGCGCCTCTATTTACGTAATACACTAATTTACTGCCATTTTTTTCGGCGGGTGGGGCAAGGTGTTGGATGTAAAGATTAATAATGAGTAAAAACCCATTCCACATCATTCCTATTCTGTTTCCTCATTCCGTCTGTCATAATAATTACGGACGTCATGAGATCTTGATTACGGTGTTCCATTCTTTGGCGTTAGTTATTCTCGGTTTGTTTTGGGGTTCATGGGAACAAGTTTTTCCATTTATGAATTTATTCAAGATGCGAACGAGGAAGTTGATCTTTTTTCATAAGAACTTTTTTGTTTTAGGTGGTGGTGATGGTAGTATTTTTGAAGGAGACGTTACATTCAAATTCGTATCATTAGCTTAGCATCATTGATATATCGGGTCGGCAAAAAAAAAAAAGGGAGACCTCGAACTTTGGCTGTAAAATCCAAAGTTATTATGGTCAGAGTTCATTATTTTTTTCACACCCCAGAACTTAGTAAATAATTTCCTATACGGTGAGCGCATTTCAAAGAAAACTAATGAAAATTACAGATTTATTGAACATTTCTTTATGCCACTGGAAATTCTCCATTTACACTACTACTGCATTGTATGTGTGGATAAAAGTTACAAAGTACTCGCATATGGTGCTACCTTGATGTTAAAAAAACTGCTCGATATGTTTACCACGAGAAGCTGTCGTAAATGAGCGATATTTCTTACTTTGAATCGATAAATTCTGTGACAAATTTTCCCAAAAGCCGTAATTGACAGGATTTAAATCAGGACTGTTTGGTGGCCAAATTTAATACTGCTACCTGGTATTCTTTTGATATCTCCTGTTTTATCGATTTTCTTGAAGCTTGTCCAAATCTCCAGCAGTCCATCCTTTGTTTGGAAACTCTAACAATCATTTCTCTCGTCCATAATGTTTTTCAAGCCTATAGTGTTTTATAAGAACTTGTTCCTCTGAAGTAAATGGCATTTTATAAATAGGGCTGAGACCTAATACCTGAAAAAGAGGAAAACAAAATTTAAGTTGGCTTACGTTAATTAAAATCGTTTTAATTATCAACTTGAACCTATGATTAGCAAGATTTTTCTGGAATATTCGCCATAAATCCAATTTCTCAGCTAAAATGCTAAAAGATGGCATACAATCCATAAAATTACCTAGTACTAACATACTAAAATTTCATGGTTCTATGTACCGTATTTGCCGAGATATGAAGGATTTAAAAGGTATCCCCTTTTTTTTTTGCCGACCCGATATATATACTGTATATATATATTATATATGGGATGAATTTCGCACCCAAAACTGAAAAGAATGAATGATGCAAATCCACAATGAAAAATAAAAAATTATTCCAAGGCCTTCCGTGTATTCAACAGTACACACCTGACGAGGTGTACTATTGAATACATGAAAGGCTTTGGAATAATTTTTTCCCCGTGTTGTTTTGCATCATATATATATAGGTACAGGGTGTCCGAGAATTATCTGTACAATTTTTGGCTGTTATTAAAAGTCAACCATGAAGTGTAGAAATTCCAGTGTTGTCCCATTTTACAGAGAATCTCATTAAGTTTTTTCTGATACCAATTTTGACAAGTTTTTTAGAAATTCCAGGGTGTCCGAACATTATCTGTACAATTTCATCTTTTAATAAAATTCTTGATAACACACGTAAAATTCTTAAACAAGATTATTTAGAATCTGTATTTTCAAAAGTTTCTTTTATTAAAGTAACGTTGTTACAAACATTCGATATGTGCACCATTAGTGATTCGCAAAACATCCAATCGATACTCCAAATGTTGCCATGTACGCTGCAGCATATCCACATCAATTCGCTCAATAGCAGCTGTGATTCTTGCTTTTAAATCATCAATGTCTGTCACCCGCGTACATTTCTAAAAAACTTGTCAAAACTTGTTATCAGAAAGAACTTAATGAGTTTCTCTGTAAAATGGGACAACACTGGAATTTCTACACTTCATGGTTGACTTTTAATAACAGCCAAAAATTGTACAGATAATTCTCGGACACCCGGTATATATATATATATATATATCCTTGGTTTTGGTTCCGCCCGATTTGTTCATTCTGATGAAGGTCAAGCTTGTTGCCCCACCTAATATATATATATATATATATATATATACACACACACGTGTGTGCGTGTCTCGACTTTTTATGTAGCGTTAATTGCTGTTATTCGGGAGATGAACGTTGGGAGGTACTTCGAATGGAGGTTACCCGCATACCGTCACCGTAACAAGACTGAGACACGTTAACTGAACGTGTCACGGGATTCGCTAATCATCTCGAATTATTTCAATTAACGCGAGAGTATTTGGGACTGGCCTCTTAATGAGGGAAGGGAATCATTATCTCCACTATGATGGTGTAGATGGATTGCGTTCTTCATACACTGATAAAAAAAAAAATAGGTACATATTATTATGGGAATGGTTTTCTTTCTTTTTATAGTTCAAATATAACGTGTTTATTTTATGGATTGCGTACACGTGCTCGCAGTGTATTGATTTTTATTAAATAGTTCGAAGATGCGTTGTCTGTACCTGATTCTCCAATTAGCTGAATTCTCCTACCTTATTGAAATTTTCAAGTATTTCAGACAGGTCATGAATATGCAGGCAAAAATATATAGTATATGTTAATGAAAAAATCGCTCTCACCAGGGTTTGAACCCACCACCTCTTGTTGGAGGGGCTGGGGATTTGTTTCGTCATAAAGAATCGTGTGTTCTTGTATGATATTCCATATATGTTAATGTATGCAAAATTCGATTATATTTTATGAGAATTGCAAGAAAATTCTTTCTAGATATAAAATCTCATTAATTATTTTAATAACTTTGTTTATTACAGTTATTTGCTTTACATAAACATCAGAAAAAAGTGCTTCCATTAATTATATATATATATATATATATATGATGAATAAAACCACGAAGGAAAGGAAACACAAAATGGTGCTCAAGCGCTTTCGTCTAATGACATTCCTGAGGATGTCATTAGACGAAAGCGCTTGAGCACCATTTTGTGTTTCCTTTCCTTCGTGGTTTTATTCATCATAAATATTTTTCACGTGTTACTTTCGTGAAATAATTTTCATATATATATATATATATATATATTATATATGTGTGTGTGTGTGTGTGTGTGTGTTTATGAAACCGTTCCAAAAAAGGCCCCCGTTCATCGCCTAGACTTTTAAACTTGTCAAAAGACTGTCAGAGACGGTTATATTTATGAATTATTTTTTATAATAATTCGTTTCTGTTTGTCTTTGAACGTCACTTAGATTTGTTTATGACCTAACCCAAGATTGGTGTTGATGATGTTCAAATATTCAAAGTATTTTTATCTGATACCCGAACACGTTCAATAAATTCTTTCAGTCTGTCTTAGATATTTATTTTGACATTGATATGCGTAGAGAAATGCACGGGTTCTGAGGAATTTATAATCTTAATATATTGGTATTAGTGCATGCCAGGCTGTGAAGTATTGTGTATATATATATATATATTATATATATATATATATATATATATATATATATATATATATATATATACTCTTTTGTTTTGTTAGTGTGCAATAGGTATGGGCGGACAGCTGTATAGAACTTTATATATATATATAATAATAGTATCTTTTGTCTCTCAGGATGGCGAGTGTCTGCGTTTGGGGGATGAGGAAAATCAGGAGTCCGTGAGGAGGTGGGTGGCGGAGCAGGACGGCCAAAGGATCCTTTGTACCACGCCGTCGGTACTTGTCGGATTCAGGGTACAAGTGTACCGCTCAGAGGGCACGACGCAGTGGTACACTGCTGTTATTGTCGGATACAACGACGCGACAAGGGTAAGTGATATATATATATATATATCGTGTGAAATATACAGTGCGAATGTATAATAGCGGCAGTTGTACTTTTGTATGTTTACTGATCGTGTTCGTCGTCACCAGGAGTTGACTGTGACGGATGACACCGTGTTAGAGGAACACTCGGAGGACCCATCCCTCGTCCACATCAGACTTCTTGGAGAAGGAGGTAAGATCCTGAGGGCAAGATGTTTGTGGTTGCGTTATTCGGTTAGGAACAACACGTACATATTAGGTTCCTTCATAATTACGGGAGATAAAGAAGTCCTTAAAATGATGTAATTTCATTTCATTTATCAAAGAATGTTTTGTATGTCGTGACGTCAAATTGAACTCTGTAACTCTCGTCCAAATAAATCCTAAACCTTGAAACATTTATTATTAAAGTTGCGAGTCTTTTAACGTCGTATAAAGTGTCAAAATTCAAATATTGCCATTAATACGCGACGTTTATATATGCATTAAATGATAAATATATATTTTTATCAACGGTTCTTTCAAAGTGGCCATCCGCATGGATTCAAATCACTAAACGTCATACTTACCATACATTGGAAATCTGGTCATGCTACATTTTTTTTTTAAATTTTAGAATTCAATCTATTGTGTTTGATTGACTAGTTAAATTTCTTAATTCTTTGTCAGTTTGATAAATAGTCTTATTGGGTTTTTTTCATTCTTGCAGTTCATTTTTTTTTTTTTTTTTTTTTTGCCTTCCGTCAGCTCTCCTGAATTATTATTGCTTATGAATATTTATGCGTTCTCGCGTCTTCTCGGAGTTAGTTCTGCCTTCTTGCGACGCTTTTTTTTATCATTATCTCTAAGGCAGAAAATTTTTTGAACACTGAAAAACCGGAATTGTTCGACCTCGTTTCTGTAAACTTATTTTCAGTCTTAGAAAATATTAAAGGCTGCGTAATGTGCCTCATACCAAATGCATAATAATTGTTTTTTTATTGTATAATAAGTATTTAAAGTATTCTTTTCATTCGATTAAGTAAACAACCGACTCTCATGCAGAGATAATCACACTCAAGAAATGAGTTTAAAACCGAACTACATATTTTATCATTGCATTTCTATTTATGTTTTAACTCCGCCCACCACGTCAGGAACGTCAACAATGACGTCACGCAAAAAAGGGGTTAATACGACTTGAATACCATGTTCAAATATGATTTAAGCGATACCGTGAAATATAACCATATTTGCTGTTATATAAGAGTCTTCATTTAGCACGTTCTTAATGATGTTAGGAAAAAAAAAAACGCCCGTTGCCATAGTAACAGTATGAATTTACTTCACAAAGATATTGAGAAAAACGGTTTAGTCCAGATTTTTGGAGATAATTCATCTCATCTCTTGGCATCTATAGGAAATCATTTTCCTAAAGAAGGGATGAAATAACTAAAAAAAATACTCGCTAGGACTTTTTTTTTCTTCTTTTTACCTTCCTTTGTAGGTTAAATTACAATTTAAGTAGTGTACATGTTCACCCAATGAATGGATTCCATCATTAATATCATAGAAGAAGCTGGTGTATATATATATATATATATATACCATTTGTGGTCTAATGGCTTGGTGGTGATTAGTGAATGACACGTTGGATTTTCTCTCTTAATCTTTTCATTTTATTATGATAAATTTGATATGCTCGACTTCTCCAGCATTAAATTAATTTTTTGTACAGTGCCTTATTAATTAAATAATACTTTTTTAAATATTAATAATTCATAGTAATTATTATACAGATATACTGCTCTCTCTCTCTCTCTCTCTCTCTCTCTCTCTCTCTCTCTCTCTCTCTCTCTCTCTCTCTCTCTCTCTCTCTCTCTCTCTATATGAATAACAGAGTATAGCGAAATTTCTTACTGAGTTCGCCATGATACATTCAGCTTTAATCTGACCTGCAGCTGTCCTTGTGCAGTGAAATTTATATATATATATATATATATATATATATATAAAGCGTATAATGTATTTTATTCGAAACTTTTGTGATTACATTCTGTTTCAATGTTTTTATTTGCAACTTTATTTACATTTGATATTTTGAGCGAAACTTTTTGTAATTTGAGTCATTTTGTCACAAAATTTTGGATTTGTTATTCAGCCTTGCAGATATTCAACACCGTTCGGTAAATAAACTCCGTTTTGCAGATTGGTGAAGATTGTATAAGGAATTAGAATACGTTTATCAAGATCAAGTTCGTATATATATATATATATATATATATATATATTATAATATATATATTTCTCGTTGAGAGGTTTCTTGTTGTTGAGCGTTTATTTATGGATGCATATATAATGACTGTTTCAAGTTACATCGGGATTATATATATATATATATATATATATATATATATATATATATATATATATATATATATATATACTGTATGTATATCTTTTTTAAAATTATATTCTTTTATTATGTTCAATTAAATTCCTCGCTTTGATGTGAGGAAACGCTATCGAAATTTAGTGGATGGAATTAATATAATAGACGGTATTAATGTTATGAAAAGAAAGTCTTTCTATTGTATTACTCCAAAAGCTTTGAATTGGAAGTTCACTATTGTTTTAATATATATATATATATATATATATATATATATATATATATATATATATATATAATTATATATATATTAAAGAGACGTTATTTTAAACGACTCTAAAACTCGTTTTGTGTTTTTTGAGATTTATTTTTTGTTTTAAAAATAAAATATTTAAATGTAAATATATGGAGTGTTTAAGCAGCATAATTGTCTTAGATAGTCGCCATAATAATGTCATCTTTGCATGCTGGTGTCGTTGTTGTTATTGTTGTTAGTAATCGGTGTCTTGTTCGTGTTTGATCATGTCTCGGTCGTCTTAGTCGTGGTGGTGGCAATACCATTGCGGCTTTTGTCGTTATCGCCGTTATCGCCTTCCTTTGATGTCTCATCATTCTCCTTGTCTGCGATCGTGCATTTAAACAATTTAGGGCGCATACGACCACGAGGTCATCACTTCTCTCCCTGAAATTGGTTCAAGTCGGACACAAATTCGGTCTTTGCTTTCTTCTCGGCCAAAATTTAAGTCTCCCCCTTTGTGCATTTTATTCCGGGTTCAGTAAATTGGTTTTGTGCTTCCGCTCTATCAATTACCTAAATTTTAAGTTTGTTCAGACTTTCTTTGAGGGTATTACTGGGCATGATCAAAGGTGATTCGATCGTTGAGTGCATTTTATCTTTAAATATTAATGTTTTCGCAAAATTAGAAGGCACTGTTATCGCGACTGGACTTTTCCTTTTGATAATTAAAAACATTCATTACTCCTTTATTGAGACTTTAATGAAAAAGTTTAGCGAAAGTTCTACTAATTATTTCGGTAGTTTTAAGTGCATTTTAGTGAAGTGTAGTTAATCACTAATATGAGTAGTTTAACTTGTAAAAATGTCCACTACATGCGTGGATTTGCTAAAGACTCAGTAGTGGTGTACCGATTAATCGGCATCGGTTCCGGTAGAATCTGTCATTTTTTTGTCATCAGCATCGGCTAAATTTTGGGATGGGCACATCACTACTAAAGAGGTTAAAGGATCTTTTAAACTATTTCCCCCTAACATACTCTTTTCTACAATCACCACCCCAGTGTTTATCTCTTCAACTTTATCCCCCCCACCTCCAAAGTTTAAGTTTAGTCGTGATATTTTCGTTAGTTTTAATGAAAATATCATGACTAAACCTAACCAGTCGTCAAGGGCGTACAGTTGAACTAACTGGGCATTCAATTGACCTCACCGGGCATATAATATATATATATATATATATCGAAACCTACGGTAGAAATATTGAACGCCCGGTTAGGTCAACTACGCCCTTGACAATTGGTTAGGTTAATTCGTGATATTTTTGTTAAAACGCGGGATATTTTTGGTGCCCGCACGAAGGGTAGCAAAAATAACTGAATGCCCGGTTAGGTCACCTGTACGCCCTTGACGATTGGTTAAGTTTAGTCGTGATATTTTCGTTAAAACTAACGAAAACATCACGACTAAACCTAACCAATCGTCAAGGCGTACAGTTGACCTAACCGGGCATTCAAATTTTATCCTATGTAAATAATGGTCCTCTATAAACCGGAATATAATAGAATTTTCAAGATATTTATCTTATATACATATCTTAAAAATTCTATTATGTAAATAAATAAAACCTGTTAAATTATCTCCCCCCTAATATTGACCTTTTAAACTATGTCCCCCCTCTCTGAAGCTGGGGGGGGGGAAATAGTTTAAAAGATCCAGGTTAAACAATCTCATCAAATCAACATGCTTGGACTGCTAATATTTGCGACGGCAATTTTGTATACAGGGTGGGCCGTAAGTTTCCATACATAGGAAAAATAAACATTTTTTTATGGACAACCATTTTTATTTATATAATATGCTCTACATGGTTGCCATTGTTTTGAAAACACATTTCAATACGTGTTCCCCACTGTTGATGAACACGCATTAGCACAGTTGACGTTATGCTTGTAATGGCGTTGGTGATACGTTCCTTTAGATGATTTATGTCTCGTATCTTTTCCTGATACACCATGGCCTTCAAGTGCCCCCAAAGATAGAAATCAAGGGGGGTGAGATCTGGGGATCTGGGAGGCCACTCCACAGGACCACGCCGACCAATCCAAGCATCCGGAAACTGCTGCTGATCCAAATACCGACGCACGTGAAGACCATAATGAGGTGGAGCTCCATCTTGCTGGAAGTAAACTGGGAAGTTACCTTCCTCGTTAGCAGGGATGGGAAAATCTCTTCTTGCACATGTTAAGATACCTTTCGGCATTAAGATTTCCACTGACAAAAATTGGTCCAATAATTCTGTCACCCCATATCCCGGCCCACACCATCACTTTACCGGCACCTTGCATCTTCGTCGGACTCAGCCAGTTAGGGTTAGCATTACTCCAATAACGTATGTTTTGCCGATTAACCTCTCCATTGACGTAAAAATTTGCTTCATCAGTAAACAAGATCTTACAAACGCATATTCTTAGGGTATCTGAAACATAAAAACAAACGTTTAAATTTTCCTATGTATGGAAATTTACGGCCCACCCTGTATATTTATTAATGATGTACCAATTCCAAAATTTAGCCGATGCCGATTCTTTGCCTGTATTTTAACAAATCAATTCCCTTCATAAATTTTACTAATCTAATGTGAAAACTTTCAATTTTCATATTTTTAAATTTCAAATTTGTTGAAATGCTTTTCCCTTAGCTCACTCCACAATACAGTATACAGCACCAGAATTTGTTAATCGTATAACGTAGCTAAAATGATGTTAAAATAATTTTATGTTGAACACATTTTCTTTCTTCAACAACGTAAACAACCAAAAAAAAAAATTTATTAAAATTTCGTCTCTGGTGCCCAATTTGAATAAAAAAAAATGGATGTATAATTTGGGTTTATAAAATTATTAAAATATTCAAAATAAAGTCAACATAATAAGATGGTTTAATATATAAATTATGAATTACAACTACAACTTAACAGTGGCGGCTCGTGATAAAATAAAATGGAGGGACTGCAAGCTTCACACAACAGTAGGGTACACAAATTTGACCTACCTCAGGTATGAGTTGATGTCCACGGATTTCCAGGGCATGGTAGTAGTAGTAGTGGTGGTGGTAGAAGGGATGGTAGGGGTGGTAGTGGTGGCGGTATGGATGGCTGAGGTGGTGATGGTAGTATTACTTGAAAATAAAATCGGTGCGTCGGCTTTTCGATGTAGCAAAATGGTTTATTACTTTTTCATTAAAATCCTTCATTTCTGTTATCATTTTATTTTCAATGGATATCATTGCTAAAGCGGACAGTCTGTCATTCACCATGGTACTGCGCAAAAAAGTTTTAATTCTCTTCAAAGTTGAAAAGCATCTTTCTGCTTCTGCCGTTGTGAACTTGTCATTGGAGTTAAAATTTTCAGCAATTTGGCAGTGTCTGAAAATGTTGACTGTAGATGATTGTCGTTTATCATCTCCAACAAGTCTATGAGACTTTCTGATTTACACAAATCTTCTCTTGTGTACAGTAGAGTAAGTTCAGTTCTCAACAGGGGCGGCTCGTCGGTAGGCACTGCGGAACTGCAGCATCCCCATGATCTTATGATCTTTATATTTAAATATTTAAAATAGCCTCTCTGATTGTTTTTTTCAATGAACTTTGAGTTTTTAAATCAGATTATATCCTTTTTTCCTTAAATTATTTCGATGCCGAACGAATGAATCACGAAAGTAGCTTCAGCCTTCCCGTGGAACTGCGTACTTAACAGTTCCAGATTTTGTTCGAAACGCTTGAAACCTCGGTGGCGGACGTACGAAGAGCGAGTCAGAATCGCGGGTTTAAGAGGATCCAAAGCACTGTGGACAGAGCAGTGCCGATTTGTTTGTTTGACGTGGTAGTTGTGTTGCTGTATCGTTTGCTAATTCGAAATTTAATTTCCGAATTGCATTTATCAATGATTCGTTATCATTTATTTTTTGTCGTGAGATTGAAGTTAATTATATAATAATTGGATTATTTACAATACATAGCTTTCATTTCTTAGAATATTTTTTCGCTCAGAATAGAATTTGTTTATAAATAAAATTTTTGGCAAATTCGAAATTACCCGTTAAGCGTAAGTACCCTATAATTGATTTTATGATACTATTTTACTTATTTTTATGACTGAGTAGTGAGTAGTTATCTATTTATCTATTCGACTTTCTCTCTCTCTCATATATATATATATATATATATAATCGACACAATTTTTCGCAATTTCTGAGGCAGCACTCCCATAACTGAAAGTCACGAGCCGCCACTGGAACTTCTCAATTTGTCTTTTTCAAGCAAGGGATAGGCTGCAACTGCTTGTGCAAGTTCATTACTAGGGAAATTTTTGGCATACACTGGAAAATTATTCACTAAAAGTAACTTGCTTGCTTCCAAATGATTAGTAAAGCTGAATCTTTCTCTGCACTGCAGCAAAATTACGTCACAGACCTCCTTTGCAGCAGCTGATCTATCTGTATTAAATTTTCTTCTCTTCTGCTCAGGAGGCGACACTATGGCATCACATTCATCTCTTAACTTCTGAACTGCGGAATTTAAAACTTTTAAAGAGACGTTAGCCTTAGCTGCATCAATATTTATAGACCGAAGCTGAGAGAACATGACGTCAACATGAGGCATTACTTTGGAAAAAAATTCCAACCAAAATTCGAATTCAGGATCATTCACAATTCTTTTGATACCAGCTGCTGCAGATCCAGTGTCTCTTGAGTTAGATGCTTCCAGTGTGCTGCAACATTCAATTAGTGCATCTTTCATTTCATGCACAGCATTGACTGTTCTGCTCTTGAAATTCCAACATGTTGCAGATGGCCTTGGAATTCGATGGCCAGCAACATTCTCCAATGCAGCCATTCTTTGTGGAGACTTAGAAAAAAATGCTGATATTCCTGACAAGCTATTGAAAAATACTCGCACATTAGTATTCTGTGATGTTGCCTTTTCTGAAATCAAGTTCAGTTGGTGTGCATAAAAGTGGATAAAGTGGGCATTGCTATACACTTCTTTTATTCTGGTTTGCACACCTTTATTGACGCCACTTAGAGCAGCTGTACCATCGTAAGTTTGGGCAATGAGCTCGTGTGGACAATCACCAATTAAAGTCTGGAGCTCTTAAGTAACACACTTGATAAGGCTTCTGCTGTCTGGTTGATATGGTTAAAAAATTCCCAGAATCTCTCAACAGGCTTCCCTTGTAGCTCATACCTTAGAACAATTACCATCTGTGTTTTATCGTAAATATCCGTTGTCTCATCACACACAACTGCCAAATATTCTGCATTCTTTACTTCTTCCTTGATCTTATTTTTGCAGATTTCCAACATAGATTCTAAAAGTTCATTCTGTATTGATTTAGATGTTCCTTTAAAAACTGTAGCGGTCTTTAAATGAGCATCTAAGCTAGAATCCAGTTCACAGGCAAAATCAACTAATCCACGAAATACTCCCGGATTCTTGGAGCTCGTAGTTTCATCATGTCCTCTAAGAGGGAGTTCAAATTTTCCACAAAATTTTACACAGTTTATGATTTTGGATAACACATCTCTGTTTTTTCTCACCTGTTCATTGTGTTTTGCAACTGAGAGCTTGTATGCTGTGTCAATTTGAGCTGCAATGTTCTTTACCCAGCAACGATAACTCAATCATGTTATGTGTTTGGGTGACTGCTCATGTTTCATTATTTTCTGTGGCAAATGCCTCAAGTCAGTCACACCACTTTTCGTCCATGACGAGTCCCCACCAAACAATAAATATGGAAAGCAGAATAAAGCATTTGCCTCGTCACAACCACAGAGCCATTCACATTTCTGATAAACACTGATGTTAAACTGGCGTGTATATTCTTTGTTCCTGCTTGTACTATTCTGTTGAATGGATAAAACTGGTGTAGGTCTTCCTTTTGCTTTGATTTCAGTCTTTTTTTAATGTCAGCTGGGAAAAGTTGATGCTTTGCAAATACTTCACTCGATTTTCCATCGTCAAAGGGTAATTAAAGAAAGCACGACTTAACCACATGCTCACACGCAATGTAAACACGAGACTGAGCTGCACCGACTGCAGCTCATTGTTTCTAGATGAGGCCAATTAATAACAGATATGAATCGTACAGCAACTATGAAAGTAACTTAAATTTTGGTCTGGTTTTAATGAAAATTCACTTAGTAACGTATTGAAAATAACATATAATGACTTTTTATTACGATATATTTGTTAGTAGTGTATTATTCTGCTGTATGTCTGAAGGAATCATGCGCCTGGCAGTGAGTGTCTGGGGAGACTGCAGCTCTGCAGCTCCTAGGCACGAGCCGCCACTGTAACTTCATATAGAATTATTATTAATGTAGAGTAGGAGATTACAATAGTTTATAATATTTAGGGATTAGCTAGTTAGAGAAAATGTAAATGTATGGGCAGCTTAACTTAACTTTTCCTTTTTCGTGAATGTAAAATATTTTTATATAATTACACTTTGAAGTGAGTATAAATTATCATAAATAGTGTTAATTGTCTCTTCAATTTTCCATAAATATAGATTTTGTTTTTAATTGAAACTTTTAAAATTTCATAGAATCGGATAAATTTGGCCGATGCCGATGCCAAAAATGGCTGATTCTGCCGATACCGATTAATCGGTACACCACTAATTAGTTATCTAAACAATCTACTGTAATTTAAATTTAATATATAATTTAATGGAATAAACTGAAACAACCTGGAAAATTTGCAGTTTCAAACCCCTTGCAATAGTAAAGTTCACCCTAATTTGCTTGGATCCCTGCAAATTACTTGGATTAGAAAAATTCAGCCTCGTTTAAGTAAATTGTATTGCAATATTTTATTAATATTTTTTTAATCATTATTTAGCTTTAATGACGGAAGCATCCATGTGTGTTTTTATTAAATAGAGTACGATCTAAAGGTAGCAGTTAATAAAAGCACGAAGACCGCTAATGTTTTTTTCTTTTCGCAGAATGATTTAATTAACCATATTCATATCAGAATTTTCATTAAATGGGAACGTCCGGTTGTAAATAACCTCCAGGATTGCATCGGTCATTTCGGTGGGAATTGTACTTTACTGCGTATAATTAAGTGTGTTTCCATTACAAACGAACTTTTATACAATGTGTACAATAGTTGATGTAATAGAAGCACACACACACACACACACACACACACACACACCACACACAGTCATGAAATGTCCTTGATTTGTATTTACTTTTATTTAATCTTACGTTATCTGCACTCTTTCTGCTGCTTTTCGGTGATTTCTATATTCTATAAAAGGATAGCAGGGTAGCGCGGCCGGTTCTTAACTGAGACATGGAACCTGCACCGACATTTTCTTTGAGCAAAACGAGGGAGTGGGAAATGACGATGATTATCACTATTTACTGATTTATTTTAATTAGGACAGTAATAATAACAGGGGAAAGTGAGCGCCAACTCATAATTTAATATTGGATCGTGGAGAGAGCTTCTAAGTTAATTTTAAATCACAATTGCATCTTAACCAAACAAAACACTTCTTCACGATACACCGCCCGAGACTGACTTCTGGGTATGCCTCCGGCCTCATCTCTCTCTCTCTCTCTCCATGTTGCCAACTGGTGTTTTATATTTCAAATAATTATGTTTTACATATGTTAATTTCATACAATTAAATTAGTTTACTACACTCCAAACACATTATTAAATTTCCTATTTAAAAACCAACCAACCAACACACCACCACACACACACCACACGTGGAGTGACTCTCGTGCGAATAAAAATTGTTTATTTTTTAATAGGAAAAATTGGTAATGAAGGTTAGAGTGGCAGAAATTAGAAGACGAGGACATACGTGTTTATTTATTTAGCTGTTTATTTTCTCATTATTTTTGTCTTTGGGGTTTGCTGGACGTAAGACGTAAGGAAAGAATTGAAGCATTTCATGCTAATTTCAATTCTGTTTTGTAATAGTCCAAGCTAATACAAAAATTATGCAAATTATATTCTAAAACGTTTGAACTGAATCCATAATGTAAAACATCTAAATACGTGTCCTCAGGCTTATAAATAGTAGTAGTAGTAATAAGAATAATAATGATGATAATAAATATCTAAATTTTCTTATTTTCCTATAGACCTAAAATGTCAGCATAGCTTGCGCAAAAGACTAAACTTGAAGTAGGAAAGTCTGAAGGTAGACAGACAATCGTCCATAAGGAAGACGACCCTGCCTAAAGGAACTTTTTGTATTATTATTTTATTATAATTATAATAAATAAATAAATTAGTTTGCCGTTAATAATATCCGAAGGTTGAAAATTCTCTACTTAAGCTCAGCTTTATATTTTCAGTCGCTTTATTTCGTTCCTGGAAACGGCTTCTCTTCCATTGCAGCTTCATTGCGTTGCCATGACAACCTTTGAGAGCTTTATTTTCATTTTTATTTCTTTTTGCATTTGCTGTAAAGGAAAGGCAGAAATAGGACAAGGGGAGACGGGGGAAGAGGGAGTAAATGAAAAAGGGGTTTAGTATATCCGCCGAGTTTTTATTATTACGTATATAAATGAAAAGTTATAAAAATTGAATCGATTCCCGACTCGTTCAGTATATATATATATATATATATATATATATTATATATATATATATATATATATATATATATATATATATATATATATGAGATATTTCATTTAACTTATTTTATTTTAATATATATATATATATATATATATATATATATATGATTATTAAAAGTTAGGGGTTCAGACACGTCCTAAGTTGTCAGAAGTGTTGCAAAATGTTGACAACCCTGGCTTAAGCTGAAAATAACAGATATTGTTGCATAAGTACAAAATTAAATTTCTCTCACTAACGATATATTATAATTATGTAACTTAAACATCACTCACAGTTACGAACTTAAAAATCTCCATTTTTCTCTCATTATAATAATAAATAGGAATTAACCATTTACCGCGAAAGTGACGAATTGGTAACGTTTCAAATGCATGTATTTATAACTTACCCTGCAAGAAATTTCGGTGGTAAAGAGGTTAACTCGTTTAATTAACTTAGTAATGAGAAACGTAACGGGATTGAACGTAAAAATAAAAGTGGGTAATTGAAAATTATTTGGCAAGCTGTTGTTCTGGACCTAAAAATTATTTCTAGTAGGCGAGTCTTCTCGTATATGTAATTTAAAAGAAAAGTTCGAATTGTCCAGTCTGTAACTATATGGAGAAGTATTGTAAGTCAAATAATTCATAAACATCCTCTACGGTACATACGAGAATAAGTCACACGTGACACGAATGAAGCAACTTGAAGTACCGTCCTTTGTTATATAGTCACTAACGACATTTTTCTGGTTAAATATTTCCCCCGAAAACAGTGGCGTAACAACCAGGTTGGGGGGGCCCTGGTTCAGGACATCCGAATGGGGCCCATCGACATAAAAATGAAATGATTTTCAAAGCGGGCCATTTATTGATTCGTCAAATAAACAAATGCGTACAGGCGCACAGAAAATTGCATAAACAATTGCGCAGCAAACACGCAGCAGTTATTTGAAGCTCATTTTGCGAACTTTTGCATTCGCAAATTCGTTCACGATATCAGAGATGTCCAACTGCTTAGCTCTTTTAGATTCGATCAATATCAGTGCCAAATTTGATAATCTTTGCCTAGAAATTGTCGATCGCAAATAGTTCTTGATTATTTTCAGTTTCGAAAACGCGCGTGCTCACATGACGCAACCGTCATCGGCAATGTTAAAAACGGCAAAAGAGAAGTGATAACTTCGGGAAAGCTGCTTTGTGCATTGCTGTCTACAATTAGACACTGCGCCAGTTCAAGCACAGTTGAAATCGACTGCGGATAATCTATGAAAATAAATAAATAAATAAATAAATAAAGTTATTAATAGATTTAAATAAAAATTATGTATTTATATAATACACTGCTGATGTTCTGATAGCGGAGCATGTGGCATTTGGCCCAAGATTGCTTGGGGGGCCCTCGAGGCTTCGGGGCCCTGGTTCCGGTGAACCGCCTGAACCACGCTCGTTACGCCACTGCCCGAAAAGGTTTGGTGATTGCAGCGAAACGTTAGTGTTTCACTGTTTGCCTATCTTTTTTTCTCTGCGTGTGAAATATTCTCATAAATAGAGCGGTCGAAAATAGGTCACATGCGTTAAATATTATACGTTTACCATCTGTAAAATGCGAAGAAACCTAACCCTCAATACAACGGAGTTAAAAAAAAAATAAAAAATAATGGTTTTGTAAGGCTGTACTCAGGGGCGAACTGAGCAGTCGGCCAATCGGGCATGGACCGAGAGCCCGGGCCATTAGGGGGCCCGGCGGCCCCGGCCCGCAGTCATTGTAAAACAGTGAGTGTTCTCAATTGGGTCGAGTGTCTAATCGAACTGTAATATGAAAAAAATCGGATTTCAAGGGCCCACGGACGTCATTATGCCCGAGGGTCCAGGTTGCTGTCAGTCCGCCCCTGGCTGTACTGAGAGGCGTGCAACAATATTTCCACTGGCTGAAATCCGTGATTGTCCTCTGGTCTTATTAAAAATTTCCCCTTTTTAATTTCCTGAATTGCCCATAATGCAAAAGTTTTTAATTAATGCATGTACGTACAATCCACTTCATGGACCCAGTTCACTAACTAAGCAACCCACCCATGTATGCATGGAAGGCTAGGTTGCCGTCGCGTTAGGATAATGTAAGTTCACAATAATACAAACAAAACTCTCTCTCTCTCTATATATATATATATATATATATATATATATATATATATGCCTCGGTGGTGTAGTGGTTAGCGTCGCTGGCTACGAATCCATCGGCCCCTGGATCGAGACCCGGTGACGGCAAGCGGCGCGCAGCTAAACCCAGCTGTTTATTCTTCCACACACAAAAAAAGTTGGTTTGGTAGATAAATGGGTGCCCTGGGTAGCCTAATGGTTAAGATGCTGGGCTGCTGGTGGAGCGTGGTTCGGATTCCACATTAAACTGTTGGTCGAAGGTGGAGTGACGAACTTGACCTTCATCATAATGAACAATTCGGCGGAAACAAAACCAAGGTTAACGAGGCTCAACAACATCAGTATATGGATGGTTACCGTCCTTTGCATTCAGATAATGTAGTGACCCGGGCCGTGGTTCAAATCCGACGTAAAGCTGTAGGTCCCCTCCTTTGCTGTTACAAAGAAAAATTAACCCCATCAATATACAGGTGTCCCATAAGTCCGGCATCATAGGAGAAATTCATATTTTTCTATTTCTACAAACCATAATTCATATGCTCGGGATGCCAATTTCCCGTCCACCATTCTGTTCAGTGACGATGCTGTTTATGGAAATGGTGAGGTAAATCGACGGAATACCCGCTACTGGTCTCAAAACAACCCTCACTGGTGTACCTCTTCAAAGGAACAAGGTGCATCTCGGGTGATGGTATGGTGTGGCATTTGGAAGGATCGCATCATAGGCCCCTCTTTTTCGATGAACATGTCACTGGAGGCACCTACCTACGTATGCTCAAGGAAGAAGCATTTCCCAGCGTCTTGAACGAAGAAGGAAATTTCCCAACATGGTTCCAACGAGACGGCGCTCCTGCACATTACAGCACCCAAGTAAGGGAATACCTATACCAACAATTCCCTGGTCATTGGATAAGACGTCGAGGGCCTGTGGAATGGCCAGCTAGAAGCCCGGATCTCACGCCACTAGATTTTTATCTCTGGGGCCATTTGAAAGCGCTGGTATACGCATACATGGTGGACATATTGAGCACGTTCTGTAAATAAAAGCGTTTGTTTTGCCTTTTTTTATTATTTTTCCTGTGATGCCAGACTTATTGGACACCCTGTATATATATATATATATATATATATATATATATATATATATATATATATATATATATATATATATATATCTGCAGTCAATGAAATTCACTTTGAGGGAGAAGAAAAATTGGATCCTATTTTGAGAAAAGTTGAATTTACTAGACACCATCTTGCTGCGAGGATCTTTTTATTTATTTAGTCCATTCATTCATTCATTCATTCATTTTTTTATTCATCTATTTTTAAGGCTATTTTTGCGTTAAATTAGAATAATCTTTGGCCTTGAAAAAGGACTGCCTTCTACTAACATTTTGCATGTGAGCCAAGAGCAAAAGCATTTTAATGGGTTTATCAGTGTAATACAAAAAGAGAGAGAGAGAGAGAGCAAAAAAAATCAAGAGAAACTTTATATTTATTTACTCTATTATTTTTTCACACAAAATTACTTCACTTAAACTTCCATTGTTGTTCATTAAGTTGTTTAGACATTCTCTCTCTCTCTCTCTCTCTCTCTCTCTCTCTCTCTCTCTCTCTCTCTCTCAAAAATAGATAAGGTTTTTACTTTTGCAGTTCTCTTTACTTAAGTATTGTAAACTGGATTAATAGTAGAGAAGATATGACAGGGTCAGATAAACTGAAAGCCGAATGCTTTACGTAAATGTAAAGTTCAACATTGGTGTGTTGACTTTCCCGAAGGTAATTTCAGCGACGTTGCAGCTTTGAGCGTACGTTTGTTCTGTAGACTTTAGAGAAAAACCGTGAAAAGAAAAGTTAAAAAACTAAAAAGGATATTTTTAAAATTCTTGAAGCTGCAAATTCAAACCAGTGGACAAAAGGTCAAAGTGAAAAACTGAACATTGGATATAAACTCTAAGGTTGAACGTTTTCGGCAAAACGTGATTCGTTTGGAAACCACAGTAAGTATTCCGAAAAGTAGGACAAATGAACGGGAATTCAAGGTAGCTAAAAAATAAAAGACCCTTAAAACCGAAATACAAAGATTCTGAACGCATCACCATAAAAAATAGGTTTGACTTACTTGCTGACGAAGAGGAGTCCTTTTTAATTGGAGATTCTCTGGTCAGAAATCAAGTGAGCTTTTTCGGAGCAAAACGCAAGACCAAGAGGAAACTTACTGTATATGTTTTCCAGGTGCCACGAGTCGGAGAATAAATCGGGAATTAGACAACGTTAACGTCAAGAATAAAAGTCGTAGGTTGTTGGAATTTTCCCAAGAATTCTATCTAAGATAGAGGAAACGAAAGGTGAAGACTCCTGGTCTCGACTACAGTCACTGAAACTCTACTCTCTCGAAAGAAGGCGCGAGCGGTACACAATAATATACGTATGGAAAATACTTGAGGGCTCTGTCCCTAACAGTGATGTAGGTCTTGAGATCGGTCTCGGTCTCGAGACCCAGTTTGCAGATCTCGATCTCGGTCTTTCTCCCCGAGACCTCTCGAGACCGTAATGAAAAATATGTTATTGGCATACTCATGATGGTGGCTTGGTTGAACAGACACAATTCAGAATGTTTATGATAGTTTGTAAAAGTAAGGGACTCTGGTATTCACTAATCAGTCACCTGTTTTGAGTTGCCACGTTTGTCTTGCGTTGGCGTGTGGGTCTGGATTTTTTTAGGTTAGCGCTACAAAAAATTTACCCCCCCCTGCCCCCGTCAGGTTAATTTTATTGAAAATGGAAACACTAAATAGAGAATTATATATATTATATATATAAGTATATATTATAAGGCCACTTAGTGTTGCCAAACAGCGTGTCAACCTCTGTGGCGTGATAAAAACGATTATCCTCCCATCCAATATGTATTTGAAAAAATAAAATGCTTCACACAAAAATAATGCAAGAAATAAGCATAAAGAAAACAGTACCGATAAATTCAATAAAGCATAGAATAACTCGACAACAACTGCTCTCCAATAAAGTTTTGGCACCAGAAAAGGGATAAATTCCCATCACTGGCCAATATTGCCATGACTGTTTTAACAGTGCCTGCCTCTAGTGCTCCAATTGAGCGTGTATTTAGCCATGGAGGCATAATAATGAGGCCCCACAGAAGTCGAACTTCAGCAGATCTTCTGAGCATGCTGATGTTTCCTTAAGTGTAATGAGCACCTATCATGCTTTAAATAAATGCACAAGTCAAACTGGGTAGTGGGTACGTTCATTATACCTTCTGTAACAGATATAAAAGAAGTAATAAATAAAAAGTATATACTGTATATATATATATATATATATGTATATATATATATATATATATATATATATATATATATATTGTTAATTTATAGGCTACACTTTTTGCATTCAACACACTACATCTGAGAAAGTAGTTATTAGTTTATTAATATACTTAACATAGTCTAATTTCCATAGTAGTGTAAAACAAATTGAAAGGGCATGAGCTTGGTCTCGATCTCGGTCTCGAATTTTAAGGGTCTCGATCTCGGAAGGTAGATCTCGATCTCGAACCTTTGATCTCGGTTTCGATCTTGGTCTCACAGGATCAGGTCTCAGTCTCGGACTTGGTGGTCTCGACTACATCACTGGTCCCTAACCTTAGAAATTAAATAAAACTAAACTAAACTGAAATGAGAGAAGAGGCAGATTTTGTACGGTCCCAGCTGTGGTGGGACAAGGGTCCATGAAAACAGGATGGAAAATTCCCTCAGAATAAGAGATCCAACGCTTTTCACTGTCCTACCTAAAGAAGTGAGGAATCTCCAGCACACCGACCTGAATAACCTCAAGAACCAGCTGGACAGATTCCTGTGCAAAGTCCCTGACCAGCCATGCGTGGCTGGCTACGAGGGCAGGAGGAGATCAGACAGCAAGCAATTCCCTTCTTCACCAAATCCCGCAAATGAGGCGGGATGCTGCAGAGGGGTCGATGTAGGTCGATCCTGAACCGTCGTTCGAATTCGCGTAAAGTATGCAGCTAAAGTAAGTAAGTAAGTAGAAAGAAAGAAAGAAAGAATGAATGAATGCTAGTGGATGTAGGGCTGGCCATAAGTAGTGCCCAAAATAAGAAGTCAAAGAAATTGATTACCTGACAAATTAAACGAAAGTAAGTGCAACACAATACAATATAACTATGCGGATTTTGTAAAAAACTATAATAAATGTTCTATTAGTCCACCATTATTCTCAACAACACATTGGAGTTTTCGGGTAGATGGTGGACAGAAAGAACTCCGCAATTCTTCGATAGGAAGGTAAATATGAATATAGCGAGATAAATCCAAATCAATTTAAATCTAAAGATAAGAAGGTAAATATGCATATTGCAAAATAAATCCGCATTATATATATATACACTGTAGTTTGAAAGAAAATATTTGATTGGCTCAAATGTGATTAGCTTTCTGTTAATTAGTAAATAGTTTTGGGCGCTACTTATGGCCATCCCTGTACTTTAAGTAAAGCCATTACCATAAACAATAGAATTAACGCTTTTGCGAGAAAAAAGCAATGAAATTTGTCGATTTTTGGCCTACATTTTTCGATAACGGGGAATACTTTGGCTCGGACGGGATTCATTTTAATCAAAAGGGTAAGAAAAATATGACTATCTTCTGAACATTACCTTGTATAACCTTTTTAAATTAGGACCCCTCCCCCTAACCAGTAATTGATTCTACTCTACCAGTAGTTAATCCTACTCCGCTAGTATTAATCCTACTCGCCCAGTAGTTAATACTAGTGCATTGTCTGAACAAGTTCCCCCTTAGCGTTAATTGATTTACCTGCTTCGGGAAACGACTCGGGTCAAATAGGAAAAACAATAACTTAAAATCTCTTAAAATTGTGCTATTCACTGCTAGGTCAATTAGAAACAAACTAATTGAATTTATAGCGCTAGTCAAAACTGAGAACTTTGACATCATAGGAATAACAGAATCCTGGATTCATTCTCAATCAAGGGATTTTGTATGAGAATTTGAAATGGTAGGTTACAAAATGTTTCACAAAGATAGGAACGAAAGGGGAGGTGGCAGAATACTTTTATATGCTTTAACTTCCTGCATTGGGTAAATAATATTGTTTCTGTTCATGAAATGTTGGGAATTGAACTAAATTTCAACAATAAAATAGTGCATCTATTTCTAGTATATAGGCCACCTCACTACTCAGTGATGAGGACATAAACTTGCATAATCAATTAAGCAAATCAATGAATAATAAGATTAGTGTAATTTTTGGTGATTTTAACTGCGGTAATATAAACTGGAAAAACAAAACAGCTGATGCTGAGAGCTCAAGACTTGGAATTTGCAGATGATAATTTATTAAGTCAATGGCTAGATGGTCCTACTAGGGGTAATAATAAACTAGATCTCGTATTCATGAGCGAAGGTGACTTAGTCTCTAACCTGACTGTTAGTGAAATTTTGAGTAACAGCTATCGCAATTTGATTAGGTTTGACCTCAGGGTTCCAATTAGTGCTCGAGGAAAGACGCACAAAAGGTTGGATTTCTCTAGCGCAAATTTTGAAAGTTTTCGAAGTAGTTTAGATACTTAAAATTCTAATAAGTGAAGATGTCAGTGTCACCTGACGCTCATATAGGGATCAATTTAGAATATTACAGGACACTTTTTTAATCCACTAAAATAGTTTCCTCCTTGTCAACCAAGATGCCGAAATGGCTCAACAGTGAAATTAGCAATGCTGTTACGGAAAGAAATAAAGCCTACAAACTACGAGGGGCGGTCAGAAAATAAGTTTACACGGCGTATAATTTCGTAACTAAAGGACCTACTGTACATTAATTATGTTTATATCAGGTGAATTCGTTAATCATTGTTGGCAACACTGCACGTCGATTCGGTTGCCATCTACCGTACATTGGTTATATGAGTCCGTTGAACATGACGGCTCGACTGGAACAGTGCCCTGTCATTTCTGCAACGATATTCCGAGTCTATCAGTGGTCAAGAATTTCTCGAGCGCATTGTCACAGGAGACGAGACATGGGTTCATCACCGTACTCCGGAAACAAAACGTGCCAGCATGGAATAGAAACACCCTGGGTTTCCGCGACCAAAGAAGGTCAAGATTGTGAGGTCCGCTGGCAAAGTAATGGCTACCGTGTTTTGGGACCACAAAGGCGTTTTGCTCGCAAACTTCATGCAAAAAGGCACAACAATCAATGCAGCTGCATATTGTTCACATTGAATGTTTTTGAGTGGCCATTAACACAACGTAAACGTCCTGACTGCTCCGTAGGGCAGGGCATTGTTACAGTCGAGCCGCATGTTCATCTGATCGTATAGCCAATGTACGGTAGATGGCAGCCGAATCGACGTGCAGTGTTGCCAACAATGATTAACGAATTCACCTGATACAAACATAATCAATGTAGTCCTTTAGTTACGAAATTATACGCCATGTAAACTTATTTTCTGACCGCCCCTCGTACTCAAGTAATATTCCAATCAGACTAATTCAGAAAATTACATAAACCTACGTATGAGGGTTAAATCCTTAATTAGATTAGCTAAAAGTGATGACGAAGCTATAGTTTGCCTTACTCTGTAAAGTTAACCCTAAAGAGTTTTTTGCTCATGTTAATAGCAGAAAGCCAATTAAAAATTCTGTAGGTCCCCTAAAAGATAAAAATGGCATATGAAATTCAGTGATATAGATATAGCTAATACGTTAAACGAGTTCTTCGTTGCAGTCTTCACGGAAGAAGACTTAACCGAAGTGTCAAATCCTCGATTTACGTATGACGGTGACCATCCCTTGGAGACCATAAATTTTTAACTGAGAGATGAAGTACAGCACTAATTGACAAGATTACTAAGTACAAATCATCCGTCCTGACTTATTTCTTCCAAGGGTATTAAAAAGACTAGCCACAATATTATTGATGATTTAGTCACCATATTCAAACAATCATTCGAATTAGAGAAAGTTCCAACCGACTGGAAATTAGCAGATGTAACACCAATCGTTAAAAAAGGGATAGGCAAAATCCTTGTAATTACCGCCCAGTCAATTTAACGTCAGTTGTTTGCAAGCTGTTGGAATCCATTATTACAGAATGTATCGTGTATCACCCCGAATCAAACAATTTTAATTTTTGATTCTCAGCATGGATTCAGGGATTTAGATGTTGTCTAACAAACCTGTTAGAATTTTCCATAATATGTATACTTTATACGACACAACTACGGCAATAGATGTAGTGTATCTCGACTTTCAAAAAGCCTTTGAGAAAGTCCCTCATGCGAGATTGATGACTAAAATTAGAGGACTAGGATTACTGAGCTCTTTTCCAGCTGGATTAAAGATTGATTAAGAGATAGAAAACAGAGAGTGGTAATAAATGGAGTGGGTTCCCGTCACCACTGGGGTTCCACAGGTCTTCGTCTGGGTCCTTTACTTTTTATTATTTATATTAACGATATAGACGTTGCAGTCCCTAGTAGAATTTCCTAAATTTGCAGACGATACCAAATTAGGAAATAGTGTAGGTAATGAGGGACGTAAGAACGCTTCAAAATGATCTTGATAGTTGGGCGAATGGTCTGGTAATTGGCAGATGCCATTCAACTCGAACAAATGTAAGGTAATGCATATACTGTAGTTACAAGAACTCGAAGACCGGTTACTCTCTTGTGTAGTTTTAGTCTCCGTCCGTAAGGAAAGATATAGAAAGGTTGGAAATGGCACCAGCAAGTTCCCAAAATTGATCACTTCAATGAGACTTCAGAACTACGAACGTAGATTAGAGCGCTTAAATCTGTTTTACTTTGAGACCAGGAGGTTGCGCTATCAGCTTATTCAAGTTTTCAAGATGCTCAATGCAATACACGGAAATTACAGGAAATTATTCTCATTTAATACCAATGCGACTAGAATAATGGCTTTAAATTGGAACTAAAAACATTTAATACCTCCATCTGTAATAATTTCTTCTCCTATAAAATAGTTAATATCTGGAACAAACTTCCCTCGAGTTGTTTCAAGCAAAGTGTAAATACAAGTATGTCTAAAAACAGCCTGGACAAAGTTCTGAATGCATTCGGGGTTTAAGACTGTTCCCACATATTTAATTGATTCTCAAATTATGTTATAAGTATTTTGAAAATAGTATTATAACGTAACCCCGCAGAAGTTCGTTTAAACATTTGAGACGTCTCTGGTTGCACTCTGCCTATATAGCACTGTCAACCATCGAGCAACTCATTTTTGATCACCTGACTCATAACACCTCTAAGTGGAAGGCTCTTGAATTCGCCGGAGCAACAGCGGGTGATCACCCACGAAACACTTTCATACTCCATAAGAGACAAGTACACGGGGATACATATAGGGATCTCACACTGATATTACTCGCCAGAAGAGATTTTCTCTACTCTCGTGGTGGTACAACACCGCGAAGTATGAACGACTCAATATATGACTCGCTGCATAAACACCTTTCACGGCGCGAGGCCCAGATTGAAACGTGGCGACATTCAAAGAATTGGCAGCATACACACGACAGACATCCAATTACAGAAAACACGCTCACACACTTGCCTACCTTGTTTAATAGACTAGATAAGTATTTTAGAAATACGTAATTTTCTAAGGAACAAAACTTAACCAAAAAATGCATGGCGTGGATTATGTGAGGTAAAGTTCGTTTCCACCGTCCCTATTTCTTTTTTCTTCTACTTCTTCTTGGGTGTCTGGGTGCGTGTGAAGGGTGAGGGTATGATGTCGAAAACCTGATTTCCTTTCTCAATTCCCGTTTCAATCCCTTTCCTGTAGAAGCGTGTCATCACTTTGCCAGCGTAAGAACACACGTGCGGCTTTGCGTGTACACGAGTGTACACGCAAAGCCGCACGTGTGTAGACATGTGTAGACATGTTGAGTTTGCTTAATCCTTTTGGGATTAGCCTGGAGTGGGCCATAGGGATTTCGTTGGCCCGATACCAAAGGTAAATAGAGCTGTAAATATTTTATATAAGATGAAAACACATGTCCGAGGTTTTTGTGATGATACCAAGTATAGATTGGCACAAATATATATCATTGTTAGTTTATACAACCATAGTCTCTAGTGTACGATTTCTGTGTGCATAACATAATTGTCGAGCTACTTTATATACTCTCCTCTTTCGTGTAAAATTTCCTTGTCTACTTTTCTAGGATTCACGTATTTTTTTTCTAACCATTTTTCGTACCGGGAGGGAGCGGAGGTTGGGGAAGAGCCTTATGCTTTTCCATCCAGTTTTCTACTGCTAGAATAATTAAAATGCACTAGTTTAATAACAGGAACCTCCCAGAGTGGACCGAAAGGTCTTTGCGGCTTCCTCTTGTCCTTTATCTCTCTCTCTCTCTCTCTCCTCTCTCTCTCTCTCTCTCTCTATATATATATTATATATATAATTATATATATATATATTATTATAATACACACACAAGAGAAAATAAAAAGCGATTCCAAGGTCTTTCGTGTATACAACACTACTACACTCTGACTGTATAATATATACACTGTACTACACACACATGTGCTTTAAATATGCCTTACATACGATAGTTGAGAAGTTTTAAACAGTTTGTACAGGTGTTAAATGCAGATAATTTAGCTCAGAAATATATTTTTTAATGCAAACTCGTTAATTTCAAACCAAGTCTGAAAAAGTAATATATATATATATATATATATATATATATATATATATATATATATATTATATATATATTATATATATATATATATATATATATTAGCATTTGGTTCTGGGTAAGATATAACTTTTGGCAAAAGACAAAATGGCCTTCCCGTTATTAAGTCAACATATAAAGTTTTCAAGTTAAGTTATTCACCAATTATGAATGGCATCAATTCGGGGCTTTATTAGTTACTGGTGCCATAAACCGGGAAATTTTAGGAGGGTCACAGACCCATGTTCTTTATCCCTTACATTTGGTATTTTGCTTTCATGTTCCTTGTTATTTCGTATTATCTATTTAATATATCTAATAGGAATTTTGAGAAAATATATATATATACAGGGTGTCCCGTAAGTCTGGACCCATAGGGATTTATAATATTTTTTTTTTATTATGTTATTATTATTTTTTATTATTATTATTTTTTTATTATTTTTTTATTATGATTTTTATTTGTGGGGCCACTTGAAAGCCAAAGTGTACGAGGTCAAACTTCAGAACATTTTCCACCTTAAAGCACGCATTGTGGAGGCGTGTCAAGAAATTTCTGCGACTGTGATTCAGAAAGTGCTGTCGCAGTGGAGATTGCGTCTTCAACTGTGTGCGACACAACGGCGGACACTTTGAACAGATTATGTAATAATTTTTGGACTATTTTGTAATTTTATTATTTTTCCCTATGGGTCCAGACTTACGGGACACCCTGTATATATATATATATATATATATATATATATATATATATATATATATATATATCGCAGCCATGGAAGTGATTGTACCTGTTAAAACATTCCGATTTGTTCCCGTTGCTCCCTTACCTAATATATTCTCTCCTTTTCCTCCCCCTCTCCCCAATAATCCCCCTCCCTTATTTCAATTCCCCCCCTCCTTTTTTTTTCCTCAGTTATGTACTCTGAATATCTACAGTGTGTGTGTGTGTGTATGCGCGCGAGTTTGTTTCCCCTCAGCTCTGGCCTAAAATTGAATCCCTAATAATTGATGAAGGAGCAGTTCATTCCCCTTCCAAGGGCAACGACACTAGAACGAGGACAATCCACGCTCCACTCACGCCCTCATGCCAATAAAAAAGTCAATAAAACAAATAAACACTAAAAATAATTAGTACACACACACGCGCACACAGACAAATTATATATATATATATATATATATATATATATATATATAAAATGTGTGTGTGTGTGTGTCCAAGAATCTGGTGATGTTTTTGCCTATTACTCTCTCAGTAAATTATTATAATAAAGCATTAAAGTAGAAAAGGTGAAATTATCGTTATTTTTGTAATTAAATTTTACGTTTGATTCTTAAACTAAACATTATATTTTTCTCTTTTTGTCTTCGTGTGTACAAAAGTGTGAATTCAGATACGGAGTTTTTATCGGGAATTAAGAGTGTGAATCATTTTTCCGAGAATTATTTATTTTTACTTGGCCTTCACTGTTAAATGTGTGTGTGTGTGTGTGTGTGTGTGCGCGCGCGCGCCGTGCATCCGAGTTTTAGGAGGCAGCTAGTTTATCTGTAGATACTGATAGAAGCAAATGAAAAGCTTTGCCGCATTTTGCGATGTGCAATTGATTATACAGACCTTTATTTGGTAATTGTGGTCATGAAACGTGCGTGGTATGCCATTGCATGCATTGCCAACTCCTTTTAGGTGAGGGTCGATTATTTTATTTACTTTCTTAATGTTATACAATACTAACATGTGTGACATATATATATAATATATAATATATCTATATATATATATTATATATATATATACACACACACACACAGTATATATATATATATATATATATATATATATAAAATTGATTTAAAGTCAAAGTTTTTCAACGGCAAATAATGGCCTCATTCGACTGGTATAAAACGAGTCAAACCTGACTGGGAATCTTTGGATCTGGAACTCGAAACCTGATTTCAGATGTTAGGAGGGAAAATAAAAATAATGATATATACAAGAAACGAGTATTATCGTTATTTATTTATCTAGTTCGCTATAAATAAAAAGAAAAAAAGTGTTTTTATAGTAATTTTTTATAATATCATGTCTATTATTATCCATTTATTTTTGTGGGTAGGACATTATTATTCTAATTAGTGTTATTATTATCATTATTATTATTGTTGTCGTTGTTGTTGTTGCTGAAATGTACTATGTGATGGGTGGAGAAGGTATTTTGCTCGTGATTACTGAGCCTTCCCAAAGGTGAAATTAAGTGGTATCTCAAAATTCAGTTTTGGTATTTATGCTGAAGCCTCAGCGTCCCTCGGGGCATGACCGGATTTGCGTATCCGTTTATCTCCACGCGGGAAAATTAGATTTGAAGGGTTTAGATGGAAGTTAGCGGAACTGCGCGAGTATATACGTATATACAAAGTCGATCGAGAGGAGACACGTGGAACGGTCATGATGATCTCGGTATGTTTTACTGCTACCTCGTACGCGGGTGCGCGGGCATAATTAAAATGCTCGGTAACTGTACGGACCATTGGCTTGGCTGATATACCAAAGCGTGTCAGTCCGTATTACTATACGGGTGGACAACACGGTCATTCAAAGTTAATTATCATATTTTGTCGCTAATACCTAAAAAAAACTAATTCATTATTGACGCATTTTATGTTTATAAAGGTGATAAATAGTAAATTTAAATCGTTACTCGCATAATAGAATACTATTGCACCCCAATAATAACTATGCCTTATTCAGAGAGAAAGCGATTAATTTTGAGTTCGCTCGAAGTGATTTTGTAAATCATTTCACTGTATCTGTTTTTCAGGCATCGTTTCGCATGTAGCTTTGGTACAACGTCGCTTTTTATTTGCTCATATTGAACTCAATCATTTTCCACTTTTCTCTCTCCTACCATATTTTCCTCTTCTTCTCATCCTTCCTCTCTTATTTCCACTCTCTCCTTCCCCTCCGCCCCCTTTCCCTTCTCTTCTTTCGCCTTTCCCCTCCTCTCTTCTTTCCCCTCTCCTAGACTGCGTGGGCCCGTGAAACCCTGTTAAACTCCTTGGAATGGTCAAACTTAGATTGGAAACCACTGTTAAAATGAACAACAAACTGTTTGTTTTTTTCCCCTTGTTTAACCTTCGTTAAGAAAGTTTTCACTTCCTTTTTCCAAATTAGAGACACACACACCACACACACACACACATATATATATATATATATATATATATATATATATATATATATATATATATATATATATATAAATAAGAGCGTAATTTCTTATCTATTTTATGTATTTTATTTTGAAGGATATAAACTGGAGGATATTTTTGATGTTTATCTTGTTTTATGTGTAACCTTCTAATGAACGAGATTAGTGTGGTTCGTTGCATCAGACATCAATCCGCATTAGTTTGTTTTTTAGTTGTTTGATGCTTAACGTTTTGAGGTTTGTTTTTAGTTATTGCTTGATAACGATGTTGTTTCATTTGATTTTTTGTCATTAAAGTGTTTACGAAGGTTTTTGGTTATAAACGGTAAATGGGTACGTCTTTATTCTGGGTATCCTTCCTTACGATATAATTCTATTTTATTACTAGAAATTGATGGAAAATGAGATAAAAAACAGTTTTTAGACTCTAGTTAATCTTCAAAAAAAGAGGGTTGATATTTAAATTCAGTGCCAATATAACGGCACTCGATGCCGCAAAGGCGATGCAATAGAAACACTTCCAGTGCCTGTCGTCGTACGCAGTCGCTCGATTTATAATTCTTCATAAGAATGAAAATGAAGACCGTGTCTCAGTTTGCTTCTCAGGATTGATATTACAGGATTTCATACTTTTCCACCTACGCTAGTCTTTGTCCTCCATCATAATTCCATTGCAGTTTCATATTTCCATTTTACATCCATATGGATTGATTCTTCCTCTTTCATTCTTTCACACACACACACACACACGTATAAGCGTCCACATATATAATTCATAAAATGCAAAATGCCATTTGGATTACCGTTGCTTACGGTACACGAGCGTTTCTACGATTGGCAAACCGTACAAAAATAAATGAATAACAAATCTTAGATTCAAGATTTTATATTTAGATTTTCTTTTGATTTCGTCCTTTTGACATTTAAAAGAATATCAAATCAAATGAAGAGTATGAAAATAATGGTTTTGAAATTGCGTTTCAAATTCGCAGATTAAAATTTTATGGAGAGGAAAATTTGTTTTTTTTCTTTTTAAGAGGGTGTTTTTAGATAGGGATAATAGGTTAGAGGTTGTTTTTCTTTAAATTTGTGTTGTGGGATTATTATTATTATTATTATTATTATAATAATAATAATAATAATATGGGGACCTTTTTGTTCATATTCGCGGGGTAGGATGGGGCGGGGGGGGGGACAGACAGATTGTATAATAAAGATTATACCGCTTGTTTGTTTTAAGTGATGTTGTTTATTTGTGTTTGCAGTTGTGGAATCCATTTTGAGAGGGGAGAATGTTGGTATAACTCCCAGAAGGTCCAGATCCACATCGAACAATCACCACCAAACTGGGGTGAGTATATAAACAAACCTCAAAAGCGATCAGTAACTCATTTTTTTCCTTTTTCTTTTTTTAAAAGAAACAATTTGTCGTCAGTTTTGTTATGGAACTCTAGTTTAAAAATGGTAAATAATTTTTTTTTTTTTTTTTAAAGTTTACTTTAAAAATTAAAAGTTTATTACTGTAGATAGAAATGTTTTATTTGATTTTTTTTTATTATTCTTTATTGGTAATGATACTAAAAAGGATTAATGAAACCTCATTCCTTAGTAAGCAAATATTTGTATAGGATTTCAAAAGAAAATATTTAAGAAATTTTGATTGAATTATTTTCTTACATATGATAATGACAGCATACGAGTGTGCGCCATGATGGATCGCGTGTAGGTGCAGAATTTATGAGGTAGCTCGAGGTGTCAATATTATTTCGAAGCGCTTTGTTGATTGATAATAATAATAATAATAATTCATTTAATGGTAATTAACTAGAAAAGGGTTAATAATTTATGAGGGAAAGATGTGTTGTGTTTTCGTGGAAATGATGAATGGCTTCGAATAGATTGAGAAACAACCACTAGAAAACGAATTTAAAAAAAAAATGCTCATCTTTAAGTCATTATCGAAAGACGCCCATTTTGTCTGACAGACACCGTTCAAAGATGCATCTAATTCCCTTATCCGTTGTAAGTCGATCACCCGAAATCTTATCTTTAACCTTTTAACGACGGGTATATGTTTTTTTTTACCCAAATACGTATAGGTTTTATTCAATATCATCCCACTCAATGGCATTTCTATGTCATTCCGCGCGCCCAAAAATGGGAAAGCCCGAGAGTGGAAAATTTCAAAGGCGGCAATTTCAAATTGGTTTATTCCCAATTTATACTATTTTCATTCTTATCCACGGCTTTCCCACTTTGGTTCAGGTTAGGTTAAATTAAATTGCCATAGGTTAGGTTAAGCTGGGTTATATTACATTAGGTTACGATAGGTTAGGCTAATGTTAGGTAAGGAAATATTAGCTATTCCCATTTGGCGCCTTTACCGCGAATGGGAATGGAGGGACATTTGTTTCTCAAATCAAGAAACGCTTTCGTCAAATCTCGATTTTTTCATTTGGTGCATTTTTATTTGCGGACCGTGAATGGAAGTGGGAATGACATCGAGTGGGAAGTAGTCTTTTATCGTTAGCCAAAACTGGATATTTTACTAACTAGTCACTGAAATGATTACTTCCCACTCCGATGTCATTCCCAGTCCAATTTCTCATTCGTGGTCCGCAAATAAAAATGCACAAAAGTGAAAAAAAAATCAATTTTTGACAAAAAAAGAATTTCTTCATTTGGGAAACACCGTCTCGTCTCCCCTCGCGGAAAAGGTGTCAAATGGGAATGGCTAATATTTCTAACCTAACCTAACTTAACTTAATATTAGCCCAACCTATCGTAACCTAACCCGGACCAAAGTGTGAAAATCGTGGACGAGAATGAGAATGACACGAAGTGGGAATAGACCAGTTTGAAAATACCTCTTTTTGGACATCTTCCTTTTTTTTGCGCATTTGCATTTGAGGACCACGGATGAGAATGGGAATGGCATCGAACGGGATGATAACACTGAAATGGCGCACATTTTGGATTCCTTTTCCGACAACTGAACGCCATCTATATAAACACGTAGAGGCATTCATAGTAACGTTTTATCGTAAATCTTGACAGCCGTGAAAGGGTTAATTAAGCCTCTTTTAACTGAAAATAGAATAATTTTAAAAAGCTCCTCAAATTTTTATCTTATTCATTGTCGTAATAACTGTAACCACTAAAGTTCATACAAAGTTTCTATACCAAACTTTTTGATTTGATTGTCGTATAGAGATGCAGTTTGTGTATTTCAAATCCATGAGAATAATTCGTATCAGAAATGGGGATAGTAAACAAAAGGATTAAGGA
The DNA here is from genome assembly GCA_023014485.1 of Bathynomus jamesi. Lineage (NCBI taxonomy): Eukaryota > Metazoa > Arthropoda > Malacostraca > Isopoda > Cirolanidae > Bathynomus > Bathynomus jamesi. The sequence goes on along the minus strand of JAJOZX010002789.1, from coordinate 43,631 downwards.
GATCGTATTTTAAGTGAAAATATGACATTTTCTGTTAGTGAACTATGACGTATTTTTTTTTTCTATTTTAAGTGAAAATATAACGTATTTTCTAGTCTAGTTTATAGTTTTTAGGTTTTTTTTCCTTTTTTTTTCTTTTTTGCTTATTTGCTTTAAATTAGAAATTCGATTAAATCCTGATTTTGATGCTTTGAATTTATGAGCCCAGTTTTATCTTCTTATCCTCGCGTCGAGCAAATTTCAAATTGAACCTTTTAACTGATAAAAATGATCATTTACATAGCGCACCTTTAAGTATTGATAAAAGGATGTTGGATGTTATAGCGATGATCGCTGTTGGACGTTGTATCGAGGATCCAAGGCTATTTTTTTTAATATACAATCCCCCCTTCAAATTTAAGTATACACTAACTTCAAATAGAATTTTTATATCTTACACACACACACACACACACACACACACACACACACACACACAGGGTGCTTCCAAAAAAATGTTACCACTTGTATGGCGCTAATATATCATTGCTTACCACTTATAGTTGGTTTTTTCTTATGTAAGTATTTGTGTTTTTATCTGTTTGTTTTTTAATAATAATGTTTTTTTAACTCATTATTATTATTAAAAAACAAGCAAATATACACACAAATCCTTACATAAACGAAAAAAACCCACAAACTATATTGGTAAGCAGTGACATATTAGCGACATATAAGTGGTAAATTTTTTTTGAAAGCACCCTGTATATATAAAAAATAAACGTTTTTGAAACAACTGTATTCGTACACATTCTTTTATGTAACTGGGTAACCCTAATTATAAATGTAAATTTTAACATCGTGAAGATGCTTACCACTATAATAAATTCTATAAAGAATTAATGTCTTGCGTACCAGTGTGTTTATGAATCTAAAGACATCTTTAAGTTCTGAGGTTCATACCTCAATGCCAAATAGAATTAAATAGTAAAAATAAAATAATCCTCAGCGTAGTTTTTTCAAATAGTATGTGTTGGGTTAATTATATGTAATTGTGTGTGTGTGTGTGTTTTCATCAAGGTTTTTCATACAGATGTTTATACGAGCGTTTATAGATTTAGGCATAGCCATACAGAGAACAAAGGCTCCATGGTTATTTTTACAAATCACTGCTCCGCCAATACACCCTTTGGGGTACGAGTAGCTCGCAGCGTCATTGATAAGTATACGGAGAGTGAACGTAGTAACGAGACTTCCGTACGTGGTTCATCACCACTGATGAAAGGCATCCAATGCCTTGAGTTATCAACTTATCATAACCCAATGAGTGGTCAAATTTATAATCATTTTCTCATGCCTCTAGTTTGCGTTGTAGATGATACTCTGGCTTTATTGGTGCGGTGGTGATTGGTGATTCATCGGGTGCAAAATGCACCGCAAGTTTATTGTTTACTCCCCAAAGCAAACACAGATGAACACACACACACACACACACACATATATATATATGTATATGTATATGAATCATAGTTCAGTGTTTTTTGTTTCAGAGTTTAACAAAAATTAACTTTTTGTTTATGGGTAAAAATGCATTTTTAGTATTTTAAGAATGTCTAATTTTAGTAGAGCGAAGATAATTCCCCCCCCATTCCCTTTTTTTTTTCTTATCATTCGCGGGTCATGTGACCTCAATCCCCCCTCCCCCCCCCGCAAGAGTCGAAAGAAACTATTTGTGTCGTGAAACGTCAGACAAAATAAACTGCTTGTTTAATATTTAAATAAAAATGCTTTCTTATCTTTTTTGTAGTTTTTGTTAAGAAGAAAAAATATATATTTTTTTAATTAACTTTTATAAAGTGTAAAGATAAGCGTGAAAATTAATCGCTTAATTGGTAATTTATTTCAACATTTTTTTTTTATATATTTATTTATTACGGATTTTAATTTCGAAATATTAACATTTCCTTTGTGTATGTACTTTTTGCGCGTTTGTTTGTGTGTATGTACGTGTAAGTATGTGTATATTTTAATTATTACTTTTAATTACAGGGTTTTTTTTTTTAATGCTTGCTAAAATATTTTCTATTTTAATTTATGGTTTATAACTTTTAACCAAATTTAAGCTTCACTAAACATAAAAACACAGTTACGGATGGATGATGTAGGTGAGGTTTATTGTAAGATACTTACACGTGTACAGTTGTGTACAGTACGTGGTGTGTAACACGGAAGTTCTGAGTTGGAGTAAATGTCTACAAATTCATCTAGTAATTTTTTTTTTTTTTTTTTTCGTGTACACATTTGCATCGTTTATCTACGTCTGTTTGCAGTTAAGATCACCGACAAATATAGGCGTGAGATTAAGCAACAGACGTATTATCTAAACTTTTTTTTTATGTTATCATCATCATTATTATGCAAAAGAATGTTTTCATATGTTATGAAAAATTATAATCTGTATCATATGATTTGGGCCACATAACTTGTATCAAAGTGTATCTGCAAAATCCTTCTTTTATCTCTCTCTTAACCATTTTCAGTGTACCGTAAACATGAGACAATTATAGTCCCATTTTTGTCTTTATTAAAATCCCGTTTATCTTTTCTGTGTGTGTGTGTGTGTGTGTGCCATTTTGTCCTCATCCTTCAGTGCCTTGTTATCGCTCGGTGCGTCTCTGCGTCCCCTTTCGTAGTGGAGTCTTTCTTCTCTTCCTCATTCGTTTACTTTAATATTGATCTCTCCATTAAATTAATTAACTTTTTTAAGCTGAATGGGAGCGAAAACGCATTTGAAAAAGGAGAGAGAGAGCTGAGGCGGGGCCCCGCGGCGAGCGTAACGCTGCCAGGCGGAAAGCGAATCTATTGCAAGTTCACTCTTCAGTGTGCAGTCACAGACGTTCTATCTCGTGTTCAGACATGTGAGATCTCGTTATTCGCGATAATGGGCCCCAGTTTTTAGGCCCGCATGCCCTTAGCATAGCGAGCGATACGTCAACGGATATTATATATTCGCTATTGCCTAATCCTTTTTGACGCTTCTAGCTATTAATAATTGATTGATAAAGGACGCTAACTGACGAAACAGAACTGATTTATGAAAGCGTTTTGTGCATCGTTCTTTTGTTAATGAAAAATGCACATTATTACTATTATTGGGTTAATTTAATCGTTCGCTGGACTCCGTTTAACTTTATCGTAATGAACAAAATTATTCGATTCTTTTCTCGTGTTATTGTGACCAAACCCCCTAAAAATTAAAATAATATTTGTGATCAGTTTATTCGTTTTACAACATAACGAATATTTGTGAACTTGGAGAAAGAAAATGCATTGTCTCACGCTCATATAAAGTAAATATATTTAATAATAATAATTTGTTGTGTATTCAATTAGCGTAATTATTAATTTACACGCTATTTATTAAGTAACTTGATATAGTTTTAGTTTTATTTAATTTTTTTACGTCTTCAAACAAAATCTAAAAGTGTCTTCACTAACTTGGTTTTACATCTTCAACAGTAAGTAGTGAATGCCTTACATATATATATAGTTTTTTTGTTTTATTATAACTTTTGTCAAGTGACAATTAGTTTCAATTATTTTATGTATTTTAGTAGGCCATTCTCGTCACGACTAAATGGCAGCCAACCGGAAAAAACAAATTAGTTTTCTTTAAAACTGAACTTGTTACAATGTTTTTTCCTCTTTTTTTAAGTGAAATTGGTGCACATACACGTCAACTTGCGTGTATAGCCGTACGTTCATGTATAAGAACGTTGGTGTATATATGTACGCGTGTGTATGGTAAGAGGTGTGTGTGTGTAAATATACTCGTCTGAAGCTTTCAGTTATGCAAGTGTGCGTTACAAGTTCTTTTGTTGTGTTTGAATTCGGTTTCAGTTTAATTCCGAAGGTGAAAATGGTTGTCGATTGAGAGGTTCCCTCGAGCAGAAACTTCATTACTGCATACCTAATAGGCCTCTCATCCACGCTCTATTTGTAGCGTCTTAATCGCATTTCCTGTTTCTATGCGTCCTGTCTCCCCTCACATAATCCCTTTGCCTTTCCTCTTTTCCTCTTCTTCCAATGCACCACTATCCCCTCACATGCATTTAGTTTCAGTATAAATCTTTCCCTCCTTCGCCCCTCACTCTGTTTTAATCCTTCTCTCCACCCATTTTGTTGCTGTTTCCTCTCTCTCTCTCTCTCTCTCTCTCTCTCTCTCTCTCTCTCTCTCTCTCTCTCTCCCCCCTTCACCCTTCTGTATCTACCTTCATTCGCTCTCCCCTTTTCATCTCTACACTCTCCTCCCTCACTCTCCCTCTCTCCTCCCTTTCTTTGTCCTCGCCTTTCTACGCATTCAGTATTCATGAGCAAGTTTATCTGCATAGAGAAGAGGGAGGCAAAATTTTATTGTCCATTCAGAAACTACAACAGTCCCCGCTTTGCTTCATCTCCGTTTTCTATGCTTTTTTTTAAAACTTTATTATTTTTGCTTTAGGAAATGTCGTTAAATGTAATTTTTATTAATCGTTCATTTGTTTGTTTCTTTGTTTAATTTTTTGTTTGTTTCAGTTTTATTTCGTTGTTTGTTTGTAGTTATAAAACTCCTGAAGTTCTGTTATTATTATTATTATTATTATTATTATTATTATTATTATTATTATTATTAAAGCGTGAGTTTCAAATGTCTGTATTTTACTCTATGCTGTGATCTTGAATAGAATATATTATTTATCATTTGAGGAAATATTTTTATTGAATTGCCGTAAAGTGCGTACCTGTAAAATACACGACTCAGTCTCTTACTAATAGTTATGATAAGTCATACGGCAGAAGGGGACCCGCAGCTTAACGTAGTCCGTATATCATCTGGGTGCGAAAAATGGTCACCCATTCTATTACTATACACACCCAACATCGCTTAACTTCGCTGATATAACGGGAAGCGGTTATGCGACGTAGCCACGACGTAGCCTTCGCGTTTGTGTATATGTGTGCGCGCGCGCGCTACGTACGTACATACGTTACGAGGTGAACGCCTGTCAGTTAATTTATCTTAGAATGTAAATAAATTGTGGTTATGATACACTCGGATACTATTTTAGTCTGTCTGTTTTAGCAAAGTATAAATCTTGACATAAAAATAGTTCGCATTATTTTTTAAAGAGCAGTTCACTCTGTATTTAAAACAATTTTATACAATCTCTCTTTGGATCTTTGAAGATATTTTTTTTTTTTTTTTTATTTAAGTCTGAAACCTTTTTTTTGGTGCCTTTTATTGGCAAATAAAATACGAGGAACATCTTTCGCGGAGAGTAGTCACGCTTCAGTTAGTAAATAAATGTACAGTATGTCGTAGTCTGTCTGACGAAGTAACATCAGAAAACAGTAAAATAAAAAAATGGGAAGTATGAGTTACTTTCGTCACTGGCTTCTGTATGGGTTTAATTAGTGTAAAAACCCCACAAACTATTTGAAGACGAGAACCTGTTATTAATAAATTAAGAGTTAAGTCCAAAAGTTTGGGTCTTCAGGGCGAACTAAATAAGTAAATTTAAAAATAAAACCCAAACTTGATTTACCAGTTAAATGGGGCTCACTTCGAAACAGGTTTTTGCGCGAATTTACTATTTTTTTTTTTTTTTTGAATGTATATATTTTAAATGATTCTTTATCAGATTTTATTTGTTTAAAATACTAAGTTATTTATTTGTTTTTTATATTTTTTCATGTCAGTTATCACGAGTGTATTATTGTTATTATTTATTATTATTATTATTATTATTATTATTATATAATACTTCAGCCGTATATGAGGCTTTTTCTATATAGGCTGCTTTAATACCCATTCTAGGAGAAAAGAAGTTATTCATGCGTGCATTTATATTAAAGTACAACCGACAAGAATAATTAATGTGTAGTTATGAAGAATTAATTTACTTAAAGTATGAAAGGGGGTGTTGTGCGTTAAATGTGGCAGTCAAAATGAAGGTTGTCTGCAAGCCCTTTTGAGTTTCTCTCTCAACTACATCCTTTCATTATAGTCTCCAATTCACTCGATCGTCTTCTTACTGCATCATCGCTGTTCCTTCCCCGTCGTAAGTTACGGAGAAGGCTTCTTAGTTCTTAGTAACGCGGATGTTTACGTAACCATTTCCCAGCTTTGTAGCGCCATTCTTTAGGGATCGGTTTCCTTTTCAGTTACTTTTTCCGTCTTTATTCCTCGTCTGTTTGTCGATTTCTCTCTATTAATAATTTTTTTTTTTTTTTTGTTTGCCAACGAAGTTATTTAAATATGCTACTAACGGGTATCACTGTTCGACCGAGAAAGGAGTCTTTTGAAATCGTGTGTATATTTTGTGTACATTGCGTACACTGACATTGATTAAATGGTTTCAACATTCTGCTTAGTGCGATTAAACGGTAATAAATGAGTTAATACGTTCTTACGAGAAAGCATTTTTTTTATGGATTTTATTTCTATCATATAAAAGATAAATTGTGTGTGTGTGTGTGTGTGACACCAGTCTACAATCTATAGAACAGGACTGACGAGTAGTTTCTAAGTATAAACATAAATGGCATGTACCCGTCTTTTAAAAGTTCAAAGGCAAATACTATTTTCAAGTGGGGAATCACGTATTCTCCCTCAACATTAACGCCATTTTGAGATTATTCCAGAAGCATTTGGCATAACTCCGCGATTATAAGAACACAGTCAGATTTGATCGGTTGGATGATATAACGTGGAATTAAGATAAGTATCTCTATCATGCAAGCAAGATGATTGCCCAAATTTGTTACCTCAGTAATAAAACCTTTTGTCTGAAACAAAGCTTTTAAATTCGCGTTTCAAATGAACGAATTATAATAATAGAAGATTAATCGTATTTATTGACTAATAATAGTGTGGGAAACAGTTTAACGTAGATATTCGCATCATACACGAAACATTTGCTTGGGTTTAAGCATTTGCTTGGTTTTAAGTCAACTTTTCTTTACGCAATTTGTTCTTCTTAGGTTTCGTTCATCATTGCTTATTTTCATGCGAGAGAATGCTAAGTTGCAACAGAATATTATATATATATATATATATATTAGTCATAAGTGCTCATTTTTTACTCAGTAGCTTTTACGGGTTATATTTGTAGATTTTCAAGTTTATATTCGCTTGCTTTAAGGTGTGTGGGAGACCGGGGGGGGGGGGGGGGGGGGGGGGGGGGTCCATTAAAAAGTTCAGAGAAAGCCCCTTTTTCACCGTATACGATGATTACTTTTTCGAATTTCTCCCGCTTTAGGATTTTAATTTAAATACCTGAAATGAGATGACTTCTGCTTCGTGTTACTTCAGGATTTCACACACTCAGTGATTTGTTTTAGGTTAGGTTAACCTAATGTTAATCTAACCTGAAAAAGTATCTCCTACAAGAAAGTTTGATCGATTTTCAAAATAGGGATTAATGGGTGAAAAAGGCTTACTAGTGGTGCTATATATATATATATAATATATTATATATATATATATATATATATATATATATTAGCCTACGGATCACCGATTTGATGTGGCTAAGAAAATAGGCTTACTATAATTACTGAATAAAATTGAAATGAATAATTAGGGGTCACCAGTTTGGGGGTTACAGCCCAAACAAACAATATTTAATAAGGAGAGAGAAATTACTTTGTTGTTTTGTGTTTAATTAGGAAAATAAATCAATTATTTGTTCACAGCGATTAACAGTTCAATAAAGGTATTTATAGTGATTAACAATTATATAACGGCATTTATACTATGCTAAAGATGACTGATTCTTAGCAATAAGGAATGGTTATACGGCTAATTGTTAAGTAAATACACTAATTCATATAGGCTAATGAGATATGCAGAGGTGAACACAGAATAATAATGAAGCCTATTGACAACTGAAATAATGAAAGTACGGTATGTCACAGTAAGTGGATTAGGTCGGAAAAATGAAATGCATTAAAGGAGCACATAAACAGTCGGATGCAAAATAAATGAGTTATATGAAAGAACACAATAACAGGGTGACACAACACTACGGTATTGGTACAACACTTGAATAGGCCTACTGCGGTCTTAACGAGAGAGTTAGTTTCTAACAGTAATAAAAACACTTAGGGCCTACGCGATTAGACAGAGCTTGTGGAAGCACGACGTAACAAAAACAATGTAGGCCGAGTGAGAGCCGACAAGAGGCTTACCGCGACGCTGGATAACTCTGGAGACTGAAGACCTACGTGAAGGTTTGACCGTATTGCGTTTGTTTCGCCGTAGATGACCTTGGAGACTGTAGGCCTACGTGAAGGCTTGATCGTATTGTGTTTCGCCGTAGATGACTTTGGAGACTGTAGAGGGCCTGTTGAGGTATTTTGTTGAACGGGCGCCGATCGAATTGTGGTAAGGATGAGTGAAGAGCAAAGTGGGGTTTGTGGCTTGTAACCTACTAGAAGGTTTATGGATCTGGGCTTCGAAAGGTGCTTCTGTAGTCAGACTGGCCTTGCCGGCGAGAGGATGTGTGTTGACAGCCGGTAGAGACTTGTTGAAAAAGGGCCAACGGAAAACGCCTACAGCAGTGATGTTGCTTCTTGCAGGATGAAATTGTAGAGGGCCTTACTTAACGATAGACTTCGTGTATGCTCGACCTGAGCAGCCTTGAAGGAACAGCGGGCCGCTCTCCGGCGAAGGCCGGAGAGCGGGTGGCGTGACGAGTGGTGCTACTGACGAAGGTGCTGAAAGTGAGACGTGACGACCAAAACGAGAAAATGTCAAGTGAGAATGATTTGAGAAGGAAACTGCATTTTACAGGCCTTGGTGACGTCCTCTGGTGGTCGTTTCGGGAAATACCACAAACTCTGTGTTTCCTGTGTGGGCCTGTTTCATGCCCACGTGTATAGCTATCCTTTGTTTTGATCCTATGACCGATTGAGAACAGCGGGGAAAGGAGTTTCTTTGTCTGATATATATATATATATATATATATATATATATATATATATATAAGAAGAGAGAGAGAGAGAGAGAGAGAGAGAGAGACCTACATGAAAGCAGTTAATGTTTAAAGAAAATTGGAGACGAATTTTCTTTTTAAATTTGGTTAGTTTACCGTTATAAAATAAAGATTTCCGTTGTGTGTTATACGTTCAATTTTTCACTGATTATTTTCGTCACTTTTGTTGATGGGAACCGATGATGTATTTTTTTAGTTCATAAATTGCAACCGTTTATTTCCGTCAAGATAATTTTTTAATCATTTCCTCTTTTCATTTTTTTTTCTTCTTCTGAATTGTCCTCCCGGTAGTTTGACAAATTTTTGGATATTTTGACAGTACTTTCCCGGTAATTGATCGGAATAATGAGTCGTTCGTTCGTGCTTTCGTCGACTTTGCTTTTCCTTTCCGTGACTTCGTGACCGCATCGTCACGCTTCACTCGCGGTGAGTGAACGGCGCTGCGGAATTTCACGCTTCACGGACTAAGCTCCTTGAAGGGGGGAAGGATGAGAATAAAAACAAAAGTTAACAATAGGTCTCTCTCTCTCTCTCTCTCTAATATATATACAGTATACAATATAGTGTGTGTATATATATATATATATATATATTATATATATATATTATATTACAATTTACTCAGTGCGTATTGTGGTGAAAACGAAATTTAAATGAGTGTAGCTTTTTATACAAAGGCTCTCTTGAAGAGATAAAAAATGTAACAATAGTTAGTAAATAAAAAATTAAGATAGGAAGGAAGAATCATGAATTTGATACTGTTTTATGTTACAATCATACAACAATGAGTAGATAAATAGATAAGTAAATAGAGAGAAAGAGAGAGAGATATGCAGTTCGTATAAATTTGATGATGCGGCTGTATTTTTCTTTCCTGATTGCGGAGTCTTGCTTTAGAAGAAAATTTTTAAAATATATATATATTTTTTTAACCATTTTTGCGATCCTGCAAATAAATTTATTTAATTTTCCTGACTAATTCTTAAATTCTTGGCGATTTAAAAATTTTTTGCTGAAAGTTAAAAAACAAAAACAAAAAAAAAAATTCAGTCGAATGATTTTTACAATTTGTGTTTTTAATTTTTTTTATTTAAAAGAAATTTGTTATAAAATGAGTTTCATTTTTGTGGGAAATTTATAATTTTTTTTTTTTTTTTTGTCTACATCTGGAAATTATTGGTTATGGCTTCATGCAGTTGTAGTTTTACCTCGTTTCGTCTTATTCGTTTTATGAAGTTAAACTCCTTATTTATAAATATTGGAAGACTGACTGGGTCGCGTATTTAAAGTGGGATTTTGAAAAGAATCTTTGTTTAAAAGTCGAGTAATTTGGTAAATATTGTAAATTGTCAATAATGTTAGTTTCGTTTTCAACCAAATTTTTCTTTTTGTTCTCGTAAACGCTCGCTGTCCATATTTATAAAGTTTATGATTATAGGTTAAATGAATTCCAAACCGTGATCAATCGTTAACTCTCTTAATTAAATGTATAACATATCGCGGATATTTTAAAGCTATCAAAATTCATCGTCTTCGTGTTTGGAAATAATTTTATACTCGTTTTCATCCCTTTAGGGCGAGACATTGCGTGCGAAATGGTTGGTGTTCTTCTCTCTCTCTTTAAAACATTGTCCCTAAGGACAATGCAATGTCCGGTTCATCGTGCGAACTTATTTTCTTTGTCTCGAAGATGTAAGTTGAATTGTCAGTGGTGTTGAGAAAGAGATAATTGATACATAGTCTCGCATGCGGGATAAACATCCTTTACTCGAGAAAATTTGGCAGTCAACGCTCAATGCTCCTAAATTACTCCTTCGCAGTGGGGTGAATCCTTACATGGATAGCTTTCTTGGCTCGGAGCGTGGCTGATTCATGAATTAAGCTAGTCATAAAAGTTTTGCATCCTGTGTTGATAATTCATCTCTGCGCGTGTGCGCTTCTGCACCTTGTTTACGTAATATTTTAACTATTATTATATAAATACAGTATACTACTACGGGTAGTTGCTGTTTTAACCTTGGAGTTCGTAAGACCCTAATTGTATGAGACATCGTATAGTTTTCTGAGGATCCTCCTAAATTGCGTATTATTGTAATATATATTTACATCGGTGTTGATAGATCGTTAATAGATCGTTATAATTGAGTATTTTTATACTCTTAAAGCCTTCCCTTCAATTAAAATTTATTTATTAAATTTTCTTTCACGTGTATAAAGGTATATGCACACATCAAGCTCCAATTGAGAAGAGTCTTTCATTAAGGCTGAATCGCCTTCTGTCGTCATGGCAACGCTGCTTTCCTCGTAAACATATTTGTGAGCTAATTTAGCCAATAAAAGAAGCCTCTGTGAATGCTGTAATTTGTTTCTCATTTGGAATCTCTAATTTATTTATTTTTTCTTTCATCCTTTTCTCTCTTTCTTCGCTTCTCTCGGTTTTTTCTTCCCTTATTTACGTATTTACACGTTCTTATTTTTTTTTTTTCTTTTAAGTCGCTTTTGCTTTCGAGGTTCTTACGCGTCATTCTGCGATTTTAACTCTTTCCACAAATTTCCCACAATTTTATATACTTGTAATAGACGATTTTAAAGGTGTGCCCAGGACTGCTGCTGCTGCTGCTGCTGCTGCTGCTGCCGCCCTTCGCCCAACCCGATGCTCTGGGGCATTGAGAGTTACGCGAGTCGTGTCTGTACTTGATAGAGATGGGGATGTTTTTAGCAAATTCATTTGCCCTTTTAAACCATTGGTTCATTTATTGTTGGTCCCCTCCTCATTCATTTTGATAAGATAATAAGAAGTTGGGAATAACAATAATAAACGTATACCCATTTCGTCGACAAGACCAAAACATCGACACTAAAAAATTAACCTAACCTAATAACAACTTGTCGATGAGATGTCGTAAGGTCGATAGTATAATCAGTGAAGAGGTCCAGAAACTGACATAGTGCTCAGGCCAACTAACGCGACTCATTGTTCTAACATCCGTATTTTTAATATAACCAGCAACATCGGTATTCGACCCCCCCCCCCCCCCCCCCCCCCCACTCCCCCGATCTTCACTTCGCTTATAGGAAAACGGCGTTATTCACTGAACTATGAACGCTGGCAACGAAGTAGAAATCTTTTCGTATTCCGACGATGTTCGAACCCTTACCATCATCAATACAAACGAAATGTTTGATCGTGACGCAAATTTTTCTTTTTCTTTTATTTTATAATTGTGTAAAAAAAAAAAAATCATTTGAAGTTTTCTGTAAAATTTTTACTTTAAATAATATAATTAGTTACAATTCAGTAAAGTCAAACCATTAATGACGCTGATTAAAATTACTTGAAATATATATATATATATATATAAATTTTGTGTGCGTGTGTGTGCGCGTGCGTATTTTAGTATATTTCACATTTTTTTCGACGAAAACATGATCTTAGTTGGAGTGCGATTAATTGACCAATTAGGGGTTGAATGTGGATGATCTCCCCGCATAAATTCTGCTCATGATATTAATAATGAGGAACTTCAAATCGGTCAAAGTGTATATTTATCGCTCAGTTACAAGTATTATATATATAACATATATATATATAATATATATATATATATATACACACCTATATATATATATATATATATATATAACTATATATCTATATATCTATATATATATAGTTATATATATATATATATATATATATATATATATATATATATATATATATATATATATATATATATATATATATATATACTACAGTATGTTAATATTATACATAAATAAACTAAAGTCATGTACATCGTATAAAAGAAGGTTTGAAATTGTGAGATTTTGAGTACTTTGTCCAGTTTGTGTAGAGCAAAAGTGATGTGATTTGAATGTCCTTGTTATAGTAACGGGTGCATTTATGGTGCCTTGGGAAGAAAACACAACTCGTGGTGCATCTTGCTCCTGATAAACCATGCACCCAGACCTATAAAACCAAGAGTGTCTGTATTGCAAACTAACGACATAGGCACATGATGATTATGAACTTGACCAGCGAGTGGAACATTGTTGCTTCCACTGGTGATGAGATATGTACAGAAGCCTCGTTAGTACGTTGACCTTTTATGTACTTGGCAATGAGGCTACGAACTGCTCATATCCCGTATGAGTGGAGTGGTGCTTTGTGTAAAACAATGAAATCTTTCTTCAAATTTAAGCTTAATTTATTAACACATACCTTAAACTTTGATTATATGTGTATATATATATATAATGCAAACCCACAAGGAAAAAGAAAATGATTCCAAGGCCTTTCGTGTATTTAGAAGTACATTTCGTCAGTACTTCTGAATACACGAAAGGCCTTTGAATAATTTTTCTTTTCCTTGTGGGTTTGCATCATTCATTTATTTCACGTGTTTAATTGTGAAATATATATATATATATATATATATATATATATATATATATATATATTAACGGTGTGCGATTCGGATATTTTTATTTCGATTCGATTCGGCCACTTGTTTTCGATTCTCGATTCGATTCGACCGCGACTGTGCACTGCACTCACCTATACTTTACAATTTACATGCACCAGCACCAACAGAACAATATACATGCACCAGCACCAACAGAACAACATACATGCACCAGCACCGACAGAACAACATACATGCATCAGCAACAACATACTGAAAAGCGTAATAAACAACTGAACCCAAAGAACCGGTCCAAACTTGTCACACCGCAAGGCGCGCGCACGTGATTCTGTGACATCACAAAATCAAAAGCTGACCATGCGCATTGAGCGCACTCAGATCTTTATAAAAGCGTAATCTCTCAAATATCCAACTATTTTATAACGTTATTATTATATTATATATGTATTTATTTTTTCAATTGTTATTCCATGGTTTTGACATTCCATGGTTTTGGGGTAGTGCCAGTTTATCGTCTCGACAGGTTACAGTTAGGGAATCGAAGAATCGAAATTTTTTAGCTTTAAGTCGGGTCGGGTTTCGATTCTTTTACTGAATCGACCCGAATCGACATTTTCGATTAATCGCACGGGCCATATATATATATATATATATATATATATATATGTGAATGTCATTAGACGAAAGCGCTTGAGCACCACTTTGTGTTTCTTTTCCCTTCGTGGTTTTATTCATCACATATATATATATATGAAAATTATTTCACAAAGGTAACACGTGAAAAATATTTATGATGAATAAAACCACGAAGGAAAGGAAACACAAAATGGTGCTCAAGCGCTTTCGTCTAATGACATCCTCAGGATGTCATTAGACGAAAGCGCTTGAGCACCATTTTGTGTTTCCTTTCCTTCGTGGTTTTATTCATCATCATATATATATATATATATATATATATATATATATATATATATATAAAATGATTAGCTTTTTGTAGGATACAAATTCCATATAGCGCTAAAAGTTATGTTCGCGCCTTTTCGGTGATATCTTTTGTAGCACTTTCTCCTACACGGAAAATGGCTACTAACAGTATGTTGTAGGAGATGGCGTTTAGGTTCAATTAAGGTTAAGTTAGGTTAACTTAACCAAACGGCATGAAGTTGTAGTAATTTGATTTAGAGTTTTTTAATTAAAATCCTAACGGGAGTGAAATTCGAAAAAATAATCATTCTACACGATAAAAAAGCGCATTCTCTCAACTTTTTAACGGAACCCCTCCCTACTAAGCTTAGCACAAGCCTAAGTGGTTAAAAATTTGAAAAAATAAGACATCACATAGAGGAACTAATGTAACTTCAACGACCACCGACGAAAATGTAGAAGGAATATGATGTCAGTTTTGACGTCCCCATATAAAAAGGAAGAGACCAATAAACTAGAAGAAACGCAGACACATTTCACAGCCAAGATTGATGGCTGCAAAGAACTCAACTACTGGGAAAGACTACGTAAATTAAATCTGTATTCCCTGGAAAGAAGAAGAAGAGAGGTACACCATAATCTACATATGGAAAATGATCGAAAATCTGGTACCAAACCTAAAACTAAACCCAATTGCCATTCAAACAACACTGGAAAATAGGAAAGGCAGAATGTGTAGTGTTCCCAAATTAAAGGCCCGACAAGGAACTTCCTCAACACTGAAGGAAAATAGCTTGGTTGTCAGGGGGCCAAGACTTTTTAACCAGCTTCCAAAGGACTTCAAAAACGTTACAGGGATCAAAGTTGGTCTTCAAGCGAAGACTAGATGCCTGGCTCAGGACGGTACCAGATGAGCCGGGTGTACCTGGCTATGTCCAGTGGAGAGCGCAAGAAAGCAACTCGCTCTTCCACCAAGCCAGACGTAGAGGCGGGGCCACCAGCTTGACCTTCGTGTGAAGAGAGACCAACGCACGGAACAGCAACAAGGTTATATATATATATATATATATAGGGTTGACAAAAGTAAGTAGACCGCCTTGTTTTTTCCATAGTTTTTTATTTGAAAATAAAAGCCAGCACAACAAATTTATTGACTGAATATATTTAAAATTGTGTTGCTTTCCCCTTTCCATTATGTAAAGCTGACATACGTTCTCGTATTTCATTGATGAGCTTTGCCATTTGTTCTTGAGGACAGAGTCATCGTGGTGTCTGTTTGCTTTTGTGAATCCTCTGTGTGTGTGTGTATATATATATTATTGATCGATGTATTCATAGTATAAGTGGGAGTATGAAGAGTTAAGCACCTCTTCACATATACAGATATGGGTATAGTTCGGATAGTCTGTCGCTGTAAGTACGTTTTGTTTAATTACAATCGCGTTATCAGTTAATTTCTTTCTGAGAGGTGGCTCAGTTAGTTTGATGTAATTCCATTTCATTATCAGATCCCAGTCATCCGCATCATAATTGATTTTAGGGACGTTGAAGTCTCTCACTTTTAACGTTTTCACTCGTCTCACTTCTCAGATGCGGAACTCGCTGCGCTGCGCGGGTTTCTCACATTTTTACTTTTCTGAATCAGTCGGCATTGCTGAAAGAATGTTTTCTGGGTGGGCAAAGTACGTATTTAGAGTTATACACGTCTTAACAATTGCTGCAGACTTAGTTGGCACACGTTTAACCAGTTTAATAGCGAAGTACACGCGCCTTGATCCATCTATACGGTATATTCAACACTTAATAGCTAACCAGACTTTGGACACATTCTCATCCGTTTTCTGTCCACTCTCTAACGCGAGGGTTAAATGGTATTTTCAGTCTTTCATCTACTCTACTTTCATCATCTCCATAACATTTGATGTAGGATACTTACATTTTGGTGCCAAGGTAGACAAATCTGTTTAGTGGTAGCCATTTTGTAATTTTGCAAAAATTGAGCGGTTTGAGTAATTTCCAAACTTGCGTTATTATTATTTTCGTTCTTTCCAACCAGAAATACAATAAAATTTTAGTGGTGATATTGTTAATTATTTATTCTACTCCACCCTAATATATATATATATATATATTTGACACGGTTCCTGGAAGACTAAAATTGCGGGTGTATAATTAAGAAACACTCACAAAGTCTGAATCCTGTTGAGAAGAAACGTTTCAAGATTAAAAGTATAAAAAAATAGTGTGAGGTTTTTCCCGTGGCTTGAAACGTAATTAAAAACTTGAATGCAGAGAATGAAAGGATGACGGGAATTTCAAATTAAAATATATTCGAAATTGGAGTTTTCATTGAAAATGCGAAATTGACATAATTCTCTCTCTCTCTCTCTCTCTCTCTCTCTCTCTCTCTCTCTCTCTCTCTCTCTCTCTCTCTCTCTCTCTCATGGTATGAAGAGTGGTAAGTGGGATTGAATATGTTGATAGAAGTGAATATAAAGACAAAAGAGAACATCTGTTCTCGCAGGCACAATAAGAAGATTCTTTCTCTACAAAGCAAAGAACTAATTTTACTGCAATCATTCAAAGGGTCGCGAGAGGCGAGGGGGTTCGAGTCCCTTCTCTGAAGGAAATAATGAGGAAACCTAGTAGGAAAATTATACGTATGCTTCCCACTCGTAATAGCAAGAAAGCAAGAAGGGAAAAATGGTGCTTGTGGCATTCGTTCCACAGTGAAATGGTGCGAAGTGCCAGCGCATTTAAGCCTTTGTTTCGTGTCTTACGAGTGGCTTTGGGGAATCCTTCGCAACCGCCAACAGAAATGGAGATGTTGGATTGTTTTTTTTGTTTTTTTTGAGAAGCAGTAGTTTCCTACTCGGCAATCGAGAGGAAAACACTCGATAAACTTCGAGTTTACGAAGAGAAGGAAATCCCCCAAGAACAACAATTTAGCTGAAAGTCGATTCCCATGAGGGGATTAGCTTATTTTGTGTACTCTCGAGTTGAGGGAATGATTCCATTTTGTAATGAAATGTAATGAAATTGTAATGTATGTAATGTTGGACGTATAAAATAATAGGAACGTGTTTTTTCTCGCTTAATTTAATTTTTTTATCTTTATGACGTTAAATAAATTCAGGTTTTCAAAAGTAGAGAAAAGTCAGTGGAAGATAATATAATAATTATTAATAATAATAATAATAATAATGATCATGATAATAATACATTTTATTAAATAACTGTGATGTCATTTTCATCTGTTTTTTTTTTCGTGTCATAATGATGGGTGAGATTTTTTCCAAGAAAAAAAAAAATGCATCATTACAGATATATTTCGAATTTTGCAAGTCACGCGAACTAGCACACTGAACTTGATGTTCACAGCAGATTTTCATTTATTTACTTTTTAATATATATATATATATATATATATATATATATATATATATATATATATATATATATACACAACACACATATATACATATATATATCCGCCCCCACTAAGGTTTTCATCATAAAGTGCGGATTCATGCACGATATTACACACACACACACACACACACATATATATATATATATATATGAGAGTATGTTTTTATAAGTGTTGTCCTCAATGCCAGCATTAAAAAAAATGGTGGCTCTGAGTGCCAGTCTATAATCAGTGCCATGACAAAAACAGTTGAAAAAAATGCTTTTAATTTTATATTTCTATTTATAGACGGCGGTAGACACGTGCGTTACATTAATACTATTGACAAATTTGGTGCATATTTATTGCACGTATTTAATAGTGTTTACTGAATATTGTTTTGTTGATTCATCGCCAATATTCGAATGTATTTTCATAACTTTATTTCTCTTTGGAATTTAATTCGAGATTTAAATTGAAGAAACAAATTTAATTTTACACATAGAAAAATTTCCATTTTTATTTCGTGACAGATTTTTACTGCGAAAAATTTATTTGTTTTAATCTCTCTCTCTCTCTCTCTCATATATATATATATATATATATATATATATATATATATATATATATATATCAGCCATGCCCACCTCTGCTGTAAAAGCGTCCCTTTCAAAGCTTTTGCTTGATTTTAGATATTTTGAAAAATATTTGGGGATCTTTTATTGAGATTTCATGCATTTACACCTAAAATCTTTTCCACCCACATTGGTGGTTAATATTTTAAAGTTGTAAAATATTTGTGATAACATTTATTTTATAATTTATAGCGAAAATGCCGTTTAAATAGTATATCTGCGCTGTCTGTGCGATTGAGTTTACGTGCCATATTTATCTGGATGATGTTTGTAAATCTTTTAATTTTAAATTATATATTGATGAAAAGTTTATGACGTTAAAGAATTTTTTTTTTTTTTTTAATTTGATGAAAGAATTAAGTTCTAAACTTGAAGATAATGTAATCCAAAAAAATAATGTAGACATTCAAAAAAATCTTCCCGTAATTAGCGAGAAAAGATTTCACGTGTTGAGGAGAATTGAGCTAGAAATTCTTCGAATTTCGTGGGTAAATTAAACGATCTTATTAAGCTAATTAAAGATAACGTACACAAAATTGGCGCGAAGGAAGCTAAAATGACCGGTGAACGTCAGTCGATTATAAATAACTCGACCGATGATAATTTTCTTTGGTTAGAAACGGTGTTAAGCTTAAGGCGTCGTCGAATTTTCAGTTTGATTGTCAAAATCAATTTAGTTTATTAGAAATTGTAGATAACGAAAATGAAACGGTTTTTATAGGTTCGTCCATTGTTAGGTGTGGATAGTGAGTTTTATTTAAGGAACCGAATAAAACGAAAGTGAAAGGAATGTGTGTGCCAGGTGCTAAAATGGATAAAATAAGACAGGAGATAATAGAATGTAAAGTTAGATACTGCGAATCCACTTTTAATTCCTCACGTTCGAGGGACGATTTGTACAATTTTAGTAGGAGGACAAGATTTGTTTGCTAAGTACCGAAATTTGATTAAATCTTTGAGAGAGGAGTCAAATAATGTCATAGTTTCTGGGATTCAACCGAGAATTTATGAAAGTATTAGATTAAGTAAATCGATTTACTTCAATATTAAATTAGAAGCGATGTGCGCCTTTGAAGGAGTTGAATTCGTAAAGTTTTGGTGAAATTTTAATTCGATAGAGCTGTTTATTGAAGATAACACGTACTTGAATGAAATAAGTAATGCGCGACTCGGAAGGTTGATTGCTAAAAAAATGAGCAGGATTTAGGTAAAACGTAGGCAAGATGAACTAGTTCTTTCTCGTTTGGCAATTCTAACTCGTCGGCCTCAGAGAGACTTAATGCGAATAGAGGGGACGAATAATAACGTAGATAAGTTTGAAGGTACTGTTGTTTTAATGCGAGAAGCGTACGGAGTAAGTTAAACGAATTTAAAAGTTTAGTTATGTTGAAAATTACGACATTATGGCAATAATTGAATCGTGGATTAAAAGTGCGGATAGGGATTTTATAGGCGAGTATCCTATTAAAGGTTATAAACTTTTTAACAAGAATAGACTGATTAAAATGGGTGGGCGTGTATTCTTATACTGTAGAGAAATATGTTCGTCCAATTCAAAAGACGAATAATGCTATTGACCAGTTAGGTATTATTTCAGAAATTAACCCCAAGATTTTTAGTCTTTAACTTTGGGGTTGTATCTAGGCGTCCATCGTAAGGAGTCGAATTAGACGTCGAATTTAGATGATTTTGGAGTTTCACTACGTTTAATAAATGGGGATGAACTGTTAGCGGTAGGTAATGTTTCTTAGCTTGTAGAGTAATTTCAAGAATCTGTTCGTAAATTTGGACAAGCGCTGTTTACCAAGGAGAGTTAAGAGAGGTAAATTCAATGCGCAGCCTAAATGGTGGAACAAAAATATAGGAAAAGCAATCGCAGATAGAAATGTAACCTACGAGAGGTATAAAAGGGACCGTGCGCAGCAGCAATTTGATACTTGTATAGATTTAACTTCATAATGTTTACAGATGATAAAATTGTTGTAAAAGAGTGTAAAATTTCTTGGTGTAATGCGAGATAAGAATTTGCAGTGATCATGTAAATTATATCGCGAAAAAGATTTCGAGGAAAGTTGCTATAATGTTTAAACTTAGAGATGTAATCCCTAAACAGGTTTTATTAACGCTTTATCATACTCCTCTCGTTCTTCCTTATATAACATACTGCACCCTTGTTTGGGGAAACTCGGCTAACAACGCTTTAAACAGTATCTTTGTCATCCAAAAAAGAGCAATAAGGTTATTATCTGATGCTAATTTCTTTGATCACTCTAGTGCATTATTTAAAGAGCTAAAACTACTAAAGCTCGATGATGTAATCAAACTGGCACATTTTATTTTTATTTATGAGTGTAAGAACAAAATCATTAACTTACAGTGGTAAATAGATATTTTGTAACTCGTCAAGAAATCCACTCGTATCAGACCAGAAATAGATCAAAGTATGTTATTCCTCAATTTAGATTGTCTTCATCTCAAAATTACCCATATTTCATTGGATTGAAACGAAGGAATGATTTAAATGCTGATATAAAAAGTATTGTGAACGTAAATTCGTTTAAAACAAGGTTGAAATCTCGATTAATAATGGCATACTAATAAAACTCTAGGATTAATGTACATTACTATTGTTTATTCATTTCTCGTGTGTAATCTAGGATTAAAGACACATTACTCGTGATTGTTCAGTTCTTATCTCGTGTATAATATTGATTTTCTTTGTATGGTATTGGTATAATACCTTCAATAATGACCTTGCATTTGTTATATCGATAATGGTATAATGATAAAGTAAGGGCCAAATTAAATAAAATAAATAGTCGAGCTTCACAATTATTTATGCCATTGTAAATTATAAAACTGATGTATTTATTTATTATTAATAAAGGTTGTTCAATTTACGTAGAAAGATTAAACGCTTAATTAGAAGTGCTAGACGCGAATTTGAAATTCAAGTAGCTCGTGAATGTAAAGAAAACGCGAAGAAGTTTTACCATTATGTCAGCAAAAGAAAACCTCTGAGGGACAATATTGAACCACTGGCAGACTCAGGTGGTAACTTAATAAATGACTATGGGGCAGGAACGGAGCAAGAGTGTCACGGGCCCTGGGCAAAACTTATTTACGGGTCCCCTAACAAAATTTTTATTATACATTTATATTGCTTTCTTTGCATTATTTATTTAGCATATATTTAAGAATTATGATACTACTTGCACGCATGGAGGCATAGAAGACAAAACATTATGCAAAATATTGAGCTTTAAAAAGGATACCGTGAGATAAAAGTTTACTTACGACAACATCAGAACTTGACTTTTCTTGCTTTTCTTTCAGCAAATTCATTAATTAAATCCTCCAAGTTAATATTTCTAGCTTTCTTGTTTTCAATTGATATAATCGAGAGTCCACTTAATCTTTTTTCATTCATAGAATTTCAAAGATAGTTCTTTATTAGTTTAAGTTTTGAAAACGATCTCTCTGCACTTGAAACTATCACAGGAATTGTGAGGAACAATGTTATGGCAGTCACAACTTCGGGAAAACTTGAGCACAAAGTACTGTTGTCTTTAATTAAAAATGAATATAGCTCATGGATTGTCGTCATTTTTTCAATGTCTGTTTTTAAGCACATTCGAAAAGAGAGTAATTGACTTGGAAATCCAGAGGAAATATAATTTTTATATTATTTACTAGCTTTGTTGCTCTCTCAAATAACTTCTCATCACTTGTTGAAACGACCCCCCCCCCCAAAAGGCCCGGGCCCCGGGGCACTGCCCGCTGCCCCTAGCTACCTCCGCCCCTGCTATGGGGGAGATAGCAATAATTTTGGATCAACTGAAGATCAGGGCCCCCAGCCTTCTCTAGTTGGCCTTATAAGGCTAACTAACGAAAATATCACGACCTAACCTAACCAATCATTAGGTCAACTGTACGCCCTTGACGATTGGTTAGGTTAGGTCGTGATATTTTCGTTAGTTAGCCTCATAAAGCTAACTAAAGAAGGCTGGGGGCCCTGATCTCAGGTGATCCATAATTTAAATAACTTTTTACATCATTTTTGCAATTGAGGGTACATCTTTTATTCCGGAGTTCAGTAATTTGTTTAGTGACGTAAATGTGACTCATTGCTTACTGGTATAATTGTTTACACTTAAGAAATTCCTCACAATATTGATAAGTTGAAATTTAATAAATAGCTAGGTTTAGACCTTTTTTAAACCAAAGCATCTGAAAAAGTCAAAGAATGAAATACTAGGTCCTTTGGTTCAAATTTTTAATAAATCTTTATCGCAGGGGGGGGGGGGGGGGGGTTCCTTTTAGATTTTAAATTAGCTAATGTAACTCCAGTTTTTTTTTTTTTTTTTTTTTTTAAAAGAAGCAACAAGCGGAAAACTATAGGCCCATCATTCTAGCTTATATTATAGGAAAGCTTTTGAAATCAGTTATTCGTGATCGTATAGTCGAACATCTTAAAAACAATAATCTTATTAAACAAAGTCAGCATGGATTTCGTAGAAATAAATCTTGTTTAACAAATTTATTAGAATTTTTCCATGACGTAAACGGTATTTATGATTGCAATAGAGCGGTAGATATAATATATTTAGTTTTTCAAAAGGCGTTTGACAAGGTTCGGCATAAACGATTGGTGGAAAAACTTAAAGATCATGGAATAAGGGGGTCAGGTTTTTAACCCTAGATTGCATAAGCAAATCAAATCATCGTACGTGCGGAGTCGAATGGACCCCGCTATGCATTCCAGGGTTAAATTGATAACTGGTAGAAAACAGAGGATAGTAATTAATGGATAAAAGTTAGGGCTTAGGGTGGGTTAATGTAACTAGCAGTGTTCTGCAAGGGTCAGTTTTTCTTGATGTCAGTGAGTAAAAGTTCTAAATTTGCCTACGACACTAAAATTGCGGTTAAAGCAATTAGCTTACTAGATAAAGTTCACAGCGCAATCTTAATAATTTAGTATCGTAGTCTGATAAGTGAAGTTTAACGTAGATAAATGAAGTCATGCATATACTGTAGGTTATCACAACATTAATGTAACTACACTATTGAGAATAGTATGTTAAACGAAGCCTCTGAGGAGAAAGATTTATGTACCATTGTTACTGGGGATTTAAATTTCTCAAAACGGTGTTCAGCGACGAACAGTAAAGCAAATAGAGTATTGCGTTTTATTTCTTAAATTGGTGTGTGCTGAACGGCTTGAGGTGCCTCTGGATCTTGGTAATTCCAGTGCGAAAGAGGGCAATGTAAATAGTAAATTTTTAAAATTGTCTCTCGGCACAATGGCTTCGACACTCAACGGAGAAATGATGCAACGATGAAATGATAACTTGTATGTAATAAATAAATAAAAAGTTCCTAAAAAAATGCATGGTACAGATTACATTAAGTAGTTTAATGTTCATGCTATCCTTTATGTTCCACACTCCTCTAATGCCTAATTGGGTATACGAGATATGTGTATGCTTGTTGTTAATAAAACTTTGAAGCTATTCCTTTCATTATACTTTTTCCTACTTTCCTGTAAAGATTCTTTCACAACTATATTCTGTCAGCACTGGCTGGCGGAGGAAGGAGAGCCTTGCTTATTCTACACTTTACTATTCCTTAGTGGAAAATTTACCTGTGTATAAGTGTAAGCATGGTATAAGTTTTTGGTATTCTTTATTTTCTGTACTTTTTTGGGTGGGGGAGTCAACCTAGAGTGGATCTTAGGGTCTCTCTCTCTCTCTCTCTCTCTCTCTCTCTCTCTCTCTCTCTCTCTCTCTCTCTCTCTCTCTCTCTCTCAGAGGGATGGTGTTTACCTCAATAACAAGGGTAAACGTGTGCTAGGCACACGGCACCAGTCGGCACCTATACCGTATGGTAAGGTCAAGCCCGGGGATTGATGACGGGCTCCCACCGGGGAGAGATGATCTTGAGCCGCTGGCGGACGTACCTTCAGCTGAAGGGTGCGGCCATGTACAGGTGGGTGACCCTCCTTCCCCGTTGGGAGGAGCTCAGGCTCCTGCGGAAGTTGCCCCCTCGTTGGTGAGAAGCTCTTCAACTCCCGACAGCCCTGGCCCTTCGGGAAACGGGTCGTGCTATGGGGCGGTCAGAATAGGGAAGCCTCCCTCCGTGCAGTGCTTTTTAATGCTAGGTCGATTAGGAATAAGTTTTGCAAGCTACGGGCGCTCTCAGCATCAGAAATACTAGGATATCGTTGCTATCACCGAGTCCTGGATTCATACAGATCGTAGGGACTACGTTGGGGAGTTGGAGATTCCCGGGTATAGAATGTTTCACAAGCACCGCACCCGTGAGGAGGGGGGAGGGGTACAAATATACGTGAGGGACACGTTGAGTCCGGTTGACTGCCAGTTCCGATCGGAACGGGAGCTGCTTGACGTCGATCTGAATCTGGGAGGGACGAACTATAGGTTAATCTTGGTGTACAGACCTCCGCATCTCCTCCTCGAGGAGGATACAGCCCTGTACACTGAACTCCGTAGCCTACTAGGAGATAGGGTATGTGTAGTTTTAGGAAACTTCAACTGTCACGGCATAAAGTGGGAAGACAGGACTGCTGACACCGAAGGGAGGAGGCTAGTTGACATTGCTGATGAGAACTTCCTGACTCAGTGGGTCAGTGGGCCTACACGAGGCGAAAGCGTTCTAGCCTTATTATTCACGCCCGAAGACAACCTCTTTACTATCCTCACCGTTGACGAATTGTTGGGCAGGAGTGATCACAGTCTGATTAGGTTCTGTGTCTGCGTCCCTCGTGTGAAGCGTAGTAACTCGAGAGGCAGTAAGCTCGATCGACGGCGAGCGGACTTTGTTGGCCTCCGGGATAGCGTAGGTGAGATAGGATTAGAGGTGGGCGGCGATGTTGAGGGAGTGTGGAGTGCATTCCGGGACCAGTTTATGGTGCTGCAGTCTGCTGCCATACCCTCAAAACCGATTAGCTCTGCTTCAACGCAGCCTAAGTGGTTCAGTCGTGACATCGCTTCGGCTATCCGAAATAGGAAAGCTGCGTATAGGAGGACGAAGGCCAATCGTTCCCATGAGAACACTGAGGCGTATGTCCGTCTGTGCAGGGAAGTGAAGGCGAAGGTTAGGCTAGCCAAACGTAACAAAGAACTCCTGGTGGCAAGCCTCTGCAAGAGTACTTTGTGGGAGTGTTCACCATCGAGGACACCCGCGTCATCCCCGAGCCAGGCGTCAGGCATGAAGGTGCTGGCCTGGATAGTGTTCGGTGTACCGCAACAGTCCGATAGAATAGACAAACTGAGCGCGTTTAAGGCTCCTGGGCCAGACCAGTTCCTCCCCAGAGTGTTGCGGGAAGTGCGCGAGAAGGTGGCTCCCCACCTGACTACAGTCTTCAACAAATCGTTGGAGACGGGCCAGGTGCCTGGTGACTGGAGGGAAGCCAACGTGAACCCTATCTTTAAGAAAGGGGATCACGAAAGCAGGGAACTATCGTCCCATTAGTCTCACTTCAGTTGTAAGTAAATTATTAGAGGAGATAATAGCGGATAGGATCGTTGACCATTTGGATTCCTACAAGCTGCTTGGGGACTCCCAACATGGGTTTAGACGGCATAGGTCGTGTCTCACCAACCTGCTCGAGTTTTTCCACGTCATGTTGAGTGAGTATGATAAGAGTAGGGCGATTGATATACTTTATCTCGACTTTGAGAAAGCCTTTGATAAGGAACCTCACCGCCGTCTAATGGCCAAAGTCCGCACGCTGGGTATCGGTGGAAAAGCAGGTAGCTGGATTGGAAACTGGCTGAAGAATAGGCGGCAGAGGGTTGTGATTAAAGGGGCTAGCTCGGATTGGGCCTCGGTCACTAGCGGGGTTCCTCAGGGTTCCGTTTTGGGGCTACTGTTGTTTATCATTTACATAAATGACATCGACGCTAGATCGTCAGTAGGATGGCCAAATTCGCTGATGACACCAAGCTTTGGGCCAAAGTTGCGACGCCCGAAGCGGTCGAGCAACTGCGTGCGGACCTACGTAGGATGGGAGAGTGGTCCAAAAAATGGCAAATACCATTTAACCCTTTAACGACGGATGGTACCTTAAGGTCCACCAGAAATAACAATATAAATTGTACTACAATGCCTCGTTTCTATATATGTTTCTACATGTTATATAGATATTTAATTGTCGAGAAAGGATCCCAAAATGTGTATCATTTCAGTGACTAGTTACTAAAATATTTAGTTTTGAATAACAATAAAACCTATACGTTCTGGTAACAAGAGTGACTGCATATGCTGCGGACTCGTCCCTAAAGGGTTAAGTTGTGTAAATTCAAGGTCATGCACATTGGCTATGCCAATCCCAAGTCGGACTACGTGATGTTAAGGAGTAATATCTAGGGCATTGATTTGGAAAAGGACTTAGGTGTGCTAATTAGCAGCGACCTTGCGACCTTAAGTTTACGAAACAGTGCGTAGAGGTGGAAAAGAAAGCCCAGAAGCTGTTGGGTGATATAAGGAGGAGGCAATTTCGATTTCGGAACAAGGAGATTGTGCTCTCTCTGTACAATTCCCTGGTTCGGCCGCACCTGGAGTATGCTGTGCAGTTCTGGTCGCCCACCCTCAGGAAAGATAAAGAGGCTGGAGCGAGTGCAGGCGAGGGCTACAAAGTTAATCCCTTCCGTTAGGCCTATGGGCTACAATCGACGCTTACGCGCCCTGAATTTGTTTTCGCTGGAAACTCGAAGGCTGCGCAGTCAACTCATCGAGATTTTCAAGCTCTTACACGGGTTCAACGATGTTGATTTTAGAAGCATGTTTAGTTTAAATGATAACTCAACTCGCAACAATGGTTGGAAGCTGGATTTGAAACGGTTAACACTAGTGTGTGGGAATTACTTTACCTATAAGATCTGTGACACGTGGAACAGGCTACCTTCAGAAGTTGTGAACAGTTTCTCTGTGGATCAGTTCAAGAAAAGGTTAGATTGAATGTTGCACACTATTTGAGAGAGTAGGAATTTTTCCTGGCACCCGTTACCATTGGTACCTCCTCGGTATGGGCCGCAAGGCCTTCTGAGGTACTTATTTTCCTCTCTCTCTCTCTCTCTCTCTCTCTCTCTCTCTCTCTCTCTCTCTCTCTTCTCTGTTTGTCCTGTTTTTCCTCGTTTTCAGTTTCCCATTTGTCACATAATTCCGTCCTTGCTAACATGAGGGGAATTTTTCCTGTAAAGTTCCGTCTCCAAACCCCGATCTAGTTTCCCCTTCTCATAAAAAAAATAAATAAAATTGGTTGCCAGAGAATTCCCATTTGGTTGCTATGACAACCTCTGATATGATCTCTTTAACGATGTACATTAGATATATTTTCATGAATTCTAAAATGCGAAAATTGGATGTGGTTTTCCCTCATTTTTTTTCTTTCGTATATTATGTTCATTTCTTCGTTTCCTCATATATATATATATATATATATATATATATATATATATATATATGGGATGAATTTCACAATTAAACACGTGAAATGAATAGTGATGCAAACCCACAAGGAAAAAAAATTATTCCAAAATCTTTCGTGTATTCAGAAGTACACTTCGTCAGGAATACTTCTGTACTTCTGAATACACAAAAGGCCTTGCAATCCTTTTCTTTTTCCTTGTGGGTTTGCATCATATATATAAAAATAATGGGGGGATGAAGGGTTGTTGTAGGAGGGAAATGAAGATAGAAAGGAAATGATCAGAGTATTATTTTCCTAATAGACCGAAAGAGAATCCAGTTAAAGGCGTATTTAATGTGTAATAATTTCTCCACTTAAATATCTGCCCCAGATAAGGAAAGGCGATAATGCAATCGAATGAAAAGGGAAAAAGAGAGATGCCAGATAAAGAGGAGAGACAAAAGGGCCACACTCTTCTTATAGAGATTCAAGAGGAGAGGGACTCTACCGATATGAGGTCGGAGGGAACATTGAAATATATATATATATATATATATATATATATATATATAGAGAGAGAGAGAGAGAGAGAGAGAGAGAGAGAGAGAGAGAGAGAGAGAGAGAGAGAGAGAGAGAGAGAGAGAGAGAGAGGAGAGAGAGAGAGAGAGGAGAGCACTGAAAATAAATTCTCATTTGACGTTGAGAAGCTAGGAATAAATAAAGAAAAAATTGGATATATGGAAAAGGGGGAATTTTTTTTAATTATTTTTTTTTTTAAATAGTGATCCCTCTCAGAAATAGAATTACCTTCAGCTTTTAACAACAATATCTAATGTTAACAAAACAACATTAATAAATCAGTTACTGTTTATTTAGATGGAAAAGAAACATTAATGAACGTTATTATTGATTAAATGATCCCTCGCTCTTGTAGGACATTGAGGACACTGTTAATGCTTTTTTTATATATATATTTTTTAGTATGTACATAACGGTTATTATTAAAACATAAAGTAAACTTCGATTTCAAAGAGGATGTGAACGCAAAATTGTAATTGAATTGTATGCTTATCTGTGTTTTATGCTAAATAACTGCACGAGATATTAACAGTATAAACAAATAAGTGTGTGTGTGTGTGTGTATATATATATATAACCTTTGGTTAGCTTCCGCCCGAATTGTTCATTCTGACGAAGGTCAAGCTTTTCACTCCACTTTAGACCTACAGTTTAACGGAATCCGGCCCCATCAGCAGCCCAGTGTCTTAACCACTAGGCCACCTAGGGTACCCATTTATCTACCAACCACTTTCTTTATTGTGTGGAAGGATTAACAGCTGGGTTTTGTTGCGCGACGGCTGCCGTCGGGTCTCGAACCCGGGGCCGATGCATTCTTAGTCAGCGACGCTAACCACTACACCACCGAGGCGCATATATATATATATATATATATATATATATATATATATATGTACGTACGTATGTATGTAGAGAAATTTCCACTTACTGGTACACTTACACATGCTTGTTTGACGTACAAAGTCGTTTACAAAGTCGTTGAGAGAGAAAGCGAATAGGCTCTTTATGTACGACGCAGATACTCTCTGTGAGCCCAAAATATCGCTGAATCATTTCAGCGTTAAACTAATGGTCTAAATCGTTTTCATAATCAAAGGTCACACACACACACACACACACACACAATTTTCCTCAATTTTATCACCAACCATAGTTTTTATGACTTTTAGTATCAATTATTTTAATGTGTGTTTTTTGTTTGTTTTTATTTGGCGTGGAGCTTGATTTTTTTTTACCCTCTGTTTGTCTCGCTCTTGTTTTATTTGTATAAATCGTTGGTCACTTTTTAGAGAGAGAGAGAGAGAGAGAGAGAGAGAGAGAGAGAGAGAGAGAGAGAGAGAGAGAGAGAGAGAGAGAGAGAGAGAGAGAGAGAGAGAGAGAGAGAGAGAAATCTTTAAAGTTTTCTAGTGTCACTGAAAAAGGACCTCAATAAAAAAGGTACTTTCAAGAGATACATTCAAAGCTGAACTAAAGAGCAGAGTGCGAAACTGGCCAGAAATCGTGACAACGCTCTTGACCCCAATTTCGCTCACAGACCCTCCTTTGTGCCTTTCTTCGGGGCCCAAAAGATCGTTTTAGATCTAATTAAGACGAAATTGGATCTCGCTGAAAGCATTCAGGGCGCAATTTACCTTTAGTGCTTGCGGAGTTCGCTTGAAATTAGATAGTTCGAAATTATTTCCTTTCATTTTTGTTTTTGTTATTTTTAAAGCGAGTTTCGTTTTTATATCTTGAGGAGCTTCGTAAAATTTAAGAGCGAAGGAACTTTAAATTAAAAATCTAGATACATCGAAAGATATATATAGATTAGATAAGATAAGATAGAGAGTTCCCGTATGAGCGGCGTTAAAATATAGATTCGTAGGTCACGTTCTTTGAAACTGTACAAGAAATTTCTAAATTAAGGTTTAAAGTATTGCGCTTCGTCGCATTTCAAGTGACCTTTTACCTCATAATTGGTTGACGGTTTCAGACGATGTTTGGTCGTGCCATATGTTTAAAATAGGATTGTTACACACTACTCATCCGTCATTCGTCACGAGGGAATTGTGGTTTTTGAGGAAACTTGATTCTTTGTAACATTTTTCAAAAATGAGAAATGTGAACTTGATTAGAAGGTGAATATATGGTATGGGATTATCTTTGCGGTAATTGCGTGGATTGTAGGGATAAATTACCCCATTTATGATAATAATTTTAGTTTTAATGAATCTGTAACGTATTTTTTATACGGGGTCGACCATAGGTCGATCCTGAACTGTCGTTCAAACTCGGCAAAAGTATATATATAATCGTTGTGACGTATTTGTTATTTTTGTTTTTATTTAATTTGGTTTTTCGTTTCAGGTTCGTCACAATCGGAGGGAACAAGTGACGTCATCGAGAGGACGAAAAACCGCCCTTTCGACAAAAGTTTTAACTCCTTCAGTTAGTCCTCCTCATGGTCTGAGTCCCCCAAGTCCCGTACGATCTACGAGTCCAACGAGCCCCCACCAACCCCTTCAAACTCAAAGGTTCATCCCCTTCAGACTCATTCAGAAGATCAGTCAACTGTTGACGAAGGCTTAACGTCAGACCTTCCCAGCTTTGGTTCCTGTAGCAGCCTTCCCCATCTGATAAAAGGCACTTCGCCTCCGTCAGTCTTACAGGAGCTAAACTCTTCCGAGGACAACAAAAAAGAGTGTTCATCCCCACCTGATATTGTCAAAGGGCCCCCTCCACCCCACATAGAGAACCCTCCTCCCCAACACATCCACTCTAATCCCAACCCCTCCAACAGCCCGAATAGCCCCACCAACCCCGATAAACCCACCAACCCCAGGCAAGGGGATTCGAACCCTCCTGAAGCAACAAGCGTTTCCTCTTCACCGTTCCGTGACAATCCGAGCGAAGAAAGTGTTTCAAAGAGCCCTTCTTTGGCCAATTCTTCCTCTCAGCAAGAGAAAGATCCCGAGACTTCTGCAGTAGAAGTTCCAAAAGACAAACGTAAACCTCCTGACGCAGAGTCCGAAACTAAACAGAAACTACAACTAGGAGAAGAGTCAAAGAAGGAAGGGTCTTGCGTTAGTAGTGTCGATAGTACCTGTACTGTTAATAGTTCTTTAAAGAAAGTTGTTATTAAACTTAAAAACAGCGTGCAATTGAAAAATCCTCCAGACGAGGAATTCAAAAGCAAACATCCGAAGGAGATCCTCAAGAAAGAGGAAAAACTCTTGTCCAAAACATCTCCAAGCCGGGTGGACACCACAACACCCGAAAACTTTCCTTCTGTAGAAGCTCTTAGTGAAAAACCGTTGGAAGAAAGTAATAAAAACGAAGTAGTTCGAGTGACCGATTTGTGCGAACCGAAAAAAATTGATTCTAGTTTTAATTCTAAATCGGATTCCAATTCTAACGACGATAAAAAGAATATTAACGATAAGGAATCTCAAAAAAATAAAGCGTCCGACGAGTTTCTGACTGGTGATCATAGTCTTCAGTCTAAGAATCCATCGTCGAAGTTACACCAACCTTTAACATCTGCTGAGGATTCCCCCCAAAAAGGTACAGTAATATTCTAATCTCGTGTATTTCTTACCTCTATCTATAACTATGAAGTCTTCAAAAGAATACACGATACATATCGCAACAGGAATTTACAGTATACGCTATTATCACAAGAACGAACGAACCCTACTATAAAAGTTATGATCTGT
Organism: Bathynomus jamesi; assembly: GCA_023014485.1. Lineage (NCBI taxonomy): Eukaryota > Metazoa > Arthropoda > Malacostraca > Isopoda > Cirolanidae > Bathynomus > Bathynomus jamesi. The sequence goes on along the minus strand of JAJOZX010002789.1, from coordinate 11,509 downwards.
AATCTTTGTAATCTTTGTTCAAGTAAAGATTTCTCTCTCTAAAAGTTTCGCGCATTGGGAATAAATTTTAATGGGTTAATTCATAATTCAATGCAAATACAAGGCTTTATTTATTGTTTTTAATATTAAGAGTACTAGTAACATTATATGTATCATATTTCAGATATTTCTTTTAAATCATCGGTTATTTCATTATTTTCTTTCCTGAAAGGTGCGATAGTGGTCCCCGTTTTTGGTTTTCCTTTTTCGCGAAGCTATAAAAGTATTTTGGGTTATCTTTTGTTTTCACCCCATTTTCCTCTTCTCTCAAGGAATGGCCCTTAAATAGGGCTTGTATTTCCCTGTCTATACTTTCCAATTTTATTTGTATCACGTTTGGTGTTGTTGTTTGTGCAATTAATTAACTTCATGCTACTCTCATTCTCTTGCGGAATAGTGTTTGCTTTTGTCTCTGGAAATACTTCCTCTTTTCCTTTGGCTGTACTTTCGGAACATATTTTTCTTAGATTTCCAGCATCTTTTTTTTTTCCAAGGTTATTAGCATTTCTTCTGTCTTTTTATCTTCTAACACTGTTTTCCACTCTATTTATGCCATATGGAATATGATTTCTTCCCAATTTCTAGTCTTAGAGTTTAGATTAAAAATCTGTAATTTGCTTCTTTCTTCAGTATGAGTATTTACTTTTAGTGCTCTCGCCATATTAGGGGATACCTCGATAATGTTGTGGTCTGAGATATTTGTTTGTTATTTTTATATCACTGATTAAGTTGGTGTTATTCGTGAATACCAGATTCAAACAGTTATTTTTTTCTGGTGTTATCTGTTATTTCTTGTGTTAACATAAATTCATTTGTTAGAGCTATCAACATTTTTGCTTGTTAATGGTCTTCTCTTATGCTCCCTTCTCCTGTTGTATATATAAATATTTTCCCATTCTTTTGTATTTTATAAATGAAAAATTAAAATCACCGCAGAGTATAATATTCAGGGATGGGGTGTTTAAGGACTCTTTTCGTTTCTGATGTCTGCAGTGGCCTTAGAGAATGTTGCAGTTGGAGTGTTCGGAGATCTATAAATGACTATTAGTATCACGTTAAGTTTTTCAATTTTTACTGCTGAGGGCTCCACGTAGCTGTTTGATTTACTTATTATCATTACTCTGTCATATGGCTTTCACTTATTTATATAGCATAGCCACCTTTTCGTCTTTTTGTTCTGTCAGCTCGTAGTATGTTGCAACCATCAGTTTTTATTTCTTTTTTATCTATGCAGTATTCGTAATACTGTGAAGCATACGATGTCAGTCCTTGTTTCTTCCATAAATCCTTACAGGTATGAAACTTTGTTTATCGTGTGGTTCTGTCTTAGCCCTTGAATATTTGCCAGGACTGTTTTTATGTTTTCTGTTTTGACTTGTCCTCCGAGTATTCCAAATTCAATTTCCTCCAGTGTCGCGTGTTTTGTATTCCTATGGTCCTCCAAGAAAGTTCCGTTTCCGGTTACCTGTTCTGGTAGTTCCTTGCTTGGTAACGGATCGGCTCGGAGGTTCTCAGCTGTGTCGACTGTATGATCTGAATGAGGCTTAGTAGCCGTATTGTCTCTGTGATGTCGAGAAAATTTGCTCCTTGGTTTGTATTCATAAGTTTCTTGCCGTTTTTCCTATTGTCCCTCGAGTTTGTTGGGAGGTGATGATAGTAGCATTTCTTACTATATTTGCAGACCCCCTACCTTGCATAGTACTTGCATATGGTGGGATGATAAAATTTGCAGCTGTCACCAACTTTACAGTGACCGCTATTATAATAGAAATTGCCCATGGTTGGGTGCTCATATATACACTGTCCCTCCTTATATTTGCAAAAGCCCTTTTCATAGTATAGTAAACCTTCGTCCAACCCGGGGGTTCGGTTCCTCGAGAACGGTGCGTTAGGTAAATCCGCGTTCGACAAACTTAATACCTTATGGGATAAATGGGGATACGTGAACGCGGCCGCGTAAAGTCTCCCATTAATACTTAGATACGTAGATTTTTTATTCACACATATATGAATTTCCTTACCTATATTGTATATGAAATAAGAACATAATAAAATCATAAACATAATGATATTTACAAATGATAAATAGAAATATATTAAATGAAAATAGCACGTATCTTTTCTTCACTCTTTCGGATGGTGCGTATGGTAGAACTCATTCACGTGATACTCGCGGCCAAGTGATTTTATGTTCATACCACCACGCAACTTATCTAGAATCTTTATTTTTTCGGCTAATGTCATAACCTTACGACTTTTCTTCTCTTCACTATCACTTGCAGATGCTTTACGTTTTGGTGCCATACTGCTGTCTAAGGGTAATAGCAAAACACCGGCAAAATACGACAAAAACAATCCAACACAACTTCACTGAACTTAACGCGGTAACGGGACTGAGACAAAGGGTGATGCGAGGGGTGACGCGAGAGGGAGGGAGATGCGGAAGTGTTGGAGTGTGTAGGAGAAAACACTAGAGCGCGAATTGGCACGCGTACGGTACTACTGTATTAGAGCGTGTTTGGCGGACCGTTTATAATCAAATTTTTCGCTGTCGGCAAATAATTATTCGCACTTATTTTTCCATGTATAAGCAAATTCGCGCTGGACAAACACGCGTTGGACGAGGGTTTACTCCATATACAGTTCTTTCCACATTATAACTCAGAGGGGGTCTTTTTTTTTTCCGGAAATAACTTTGGTCTATTATCGTGATTTTCCACTTGTTTTTCGCTATTTACTCTGTTCACACTGTTGTTCCCCAAATGATCTACGTGTTATTTTTTGTTACAATAAATTTTTCGCCCTTTTGTGTGTCGGTATTCCGACGTGTGACACGTTTGTATTTGCTTCACTTTTCTTCGTCTCCTTTCCTGTTTCTTTCTACTCATCATTTATATTCTCTTCTTTCGATGCTCCCTCAGTATCTTTTTCTGTTTTATGAACCGTAAGCAAATTTACTTCCATTATTATATATTTCACATAAATATTTTATTCCATTTAGGTGTTTGGCACTTGCTATAAGAGTGATGTTTACATATTTCTAATTCAGGCCTTTAAAATCCAAGAGAAATTGACTAAGGTCACATCTCATTGCCCTCGATTCATCGGTTGTGTTGTTGCAGACCTTGCAAAACTGTAGAAATCGGCTACCCATTTCCTTGCTATTTATAAACAATATTATATAAAGAGTGGTGAACGAAAACTTTGCTCAAGAAGGAGAGGGTGATGTGGGGGGTTTGACTTCAGGGGTGAGGGAGAGGGAGCGTGGTCTCCGTTCGTTACTCCGGGGAATGGCGGATGTCACGCGTTGTGTATGTCCACTGATTTGATGCTCGTGAAAGCGGCTGCGGGGGATATCGGGGGATGGCTATAGGAATTTTTGGGAAAAACAGTGCCTTGTTTCAGTCGTATGCATGGACACCTAAATACTGTCCTTGGATGCGCTGATTTATTTTAATGTCAGCATTAATGTTGTGTTCAGAGATTTAACATTAAGAAGAAATTAGAGCCTATTTGTTCATCTTTTATATATATATATTGTACATCCACAAGGAAAAAAATGAAAGGCAATTTCAAGGCCTTTCGTGTATTTAGCAATACACTTCATCAGAGAATGAAGAAATTCTCTGACGAGGTGTATTGTTAAACACAGGAAAAATCTAGGTAGGAATCGCTCTTTATTTTTCCTTGTGGGTGTACATCATTTATTAATTTGAGTTCTTTAATTTTTAAATTATATATATATATATATATATATATATATATACATATATATATATATATATATATGGAATTAATTTCAAAATTAAAGGAAGTGAAATTTATGAATAATATACACCCAATATGTACTTCAAATCTTTTCTTAAAAAGAATAACTCAATTTAGTATTACGTCATTGCCAATATGAAGCTCAAAATGACAAGTTGGCTCTCCGAATTATTATTTCAATAATTCAGTTATGTCATTCGTGTGTTCGAATTTTGAACTTTATAATAAAATTCTGACTTTCGAAAGGACAGACATATATTACCGAAAAAAAAGGTCCAAACAAAATGTAAAAAATATCAATTTGGATTTATATATATATATATATAATATATATATATATAATATTATGTGGACGTTACGTACAAACACCTGATATACCTAGTATAAAAGGTAGTGATGGGACGATTAATCGGAATCCGAATCGAGAATCGGAAGAATCGAGCATTTTTCAGGAATCGGAATCGGAATCGAGAGAATTGTACCATGATTTCCGATTCTTAAAACGATTCTTTAACTTTTAATTGAACCAGTTTTGCAATGTAAACTTTAAAATTTAAATGAAAGGTAACAAATTTATTTTATTGATTGTAGCTATACATTAAAACATGTATATCCATGATGTGTAATCAAGAAGATTAAAATGAATTGTTACAACTTACAGTTGATTTCTATTTTTAAACCAATCTATTATAATTTATAATTTATATTACCATACTCATAATGTAAATAGTTAATCTTACCAGAGTAAAATATGACAATTTCCAGAAAAACAAGTATAGAATTATATTTAAAAATATTGAGAATCGGAATCGGAATCGAGAATCGTATCGGAATCGAGACTTTTTAGTGGTATCGGAATCGGAATCGGAATCGTTAAAAACTTTGGTATCGTCCCATCACTAATAAAAGGTGATAAAAAAAAAAAAAGGCTTATTGAGAAATGAACGCATGTGACCCCGAGGCGATTCGAATCCGCGTCACGTTCATTAATTTTCCAATTGGCTATTTTTTTTTCATTATCCCACGAAAGTACACAAACACCCACACACGTACACAATCGCGCTTGCACACGCACACCTATATATATATATACAAAATATCAGTGTTTATGATAAACATTTTAATAGATAAATTAAAAGGTAGAAGAAAGTCTTCACAGTTTTTTTTACAGAGCACCACTCTACCTTTACACCCCTTCAAGGTACGAGCAGCTCGCAATATCATTGCCAAGTACATAGAGGGTGAACGTCCTCTCGAGGCTTTCATACGTGATTCATCAATCATCACCATTGGAAGCAACGCTGCTCTCTGTTATCCTAATCCAATGAACAGTCATATTGCTCGTGTCGTTTGCATGCTGGTACTTCTCCTGGCTTTATAGATCTGGTGCATGGTTCATCAGTAGCAAGATACACTGCGAGTTTATGTTCCCCTATCCCTGGCAACACAAATGCTGCACCCCTTCCAACCATAAGTACATTCATATCACCTCATGTTTGCTCTACATAAACTGGACCAAGAACTAAGAACATTTGCAGTTTGAAATTTTCCGGAAAGTTTATTTCTTTGTAATATTAACACGAAGTTGATGGTAAAAGTCGCAGGGTTTTTTTTTAATTTTTTTATAAGAACACTTCTAACCCAATCTAAATTAGAAGCGGGATTATAGTTTAACTAATCTAATCAAATTCATCCTTATCCAATATAACCTCACTGTGTACTATTTTGCTCAATACGTATATATTTAACTTGACTAAACTTTATATAACTCTATTTATCATAATCGTATTTAACCTTATCTTGTTACTCCGTAATTTTATGTTGTAACACATGTGGCGTTGTGGTGTAGTTAATAACGCTACGAAGTTATTATACAGTATTTTGTAATGCGAGTAACGAGACATGGCCTACTTCCAAACATCACGGTCAACTTATTTACTCTATTAGAACAAAAGTTGTTTAATATTCGACCAAAGGGACAGCGTAATCAGTAAATATTAAGTTAATTACATAACCTAATTGGGCACTATTTTTCCAAATACAGTAATGGCCAACCGAACTTTGCATAATAGCTCTGTTAATTGTAACCCTATTTTAGTTCATGACGTACTTGCAGGAGTAACTGTACCGTAATTAGTTTTTATAATTCAAGGTTATTATATATATATATATATATATCGAAAGGACAAAGAGCAACCATGATAATATAGAGGTTATTTATTCTCAGTTCATGAAATGAAACAAATGCCCCGAGGAAGAATGTGGAAGAAGCTGCATGTAGTACTAGGTACTATGCAAGGAGCAGTTGCAGATAGAGAGGAGGACACTGTTTATATGAGTAGTCAATATGTAAACTCTACTATAATAATGAATGGTCTCTGTAAGTTCGGTGACAGTTGCAAATTCTACCACCCGACCATTTGCAAGAATTATGCAAAACATGGGAACTGCAAATACGCTAAAAAGTTCTACCCAATAAACTCTAAGAACAATAGGAAAAAAGATAAAAAACCTATAAATACAAGCCGCGAAGCAAAAAATTTTGTAGGACATCGCACACAATACTGCTACTAAGCCTCGTACAACACGTACAGTCGACACGGTTGAAAACGTCCGAGTCGAACAGTTATCAGGGAAGGAGCTGTCAGAAAAGGTAAACGGAAACGGATCTTTCTCGGAGGACCAGAGGGCTACGAAACACGCGAAATTGAAGGATAACGAATTTGGAATGCACAAGGGACAACGTAAATCTTGTCCTGGCAAATATGCAAGGGCTAAAACCGAACGACTCTCTCTTAAAGTTTCATATCTGAAAGGATTTATGGATGAAACAAGGGCTGACATCGCGTGCCTCGCAGAAACACATCTTTAAAACTGCCAAAAGAGACTGAAAACTGCATAAATAAAAAAGAAATACAAATCGATGGTTATTATGCGCCTCGGTGGTGTAGTGGTTAGCGTCGCTGACTACGAATCCATCGGCCCGGGATCGAGACCCGTTGATGGCAGGTGGAGCCAGCAAAACGCAGCTGTTCATCCTTCCACACAATAAAAAAAAATTGGTTGGTAGATAAATGGGTACCCTGGGTATCCTAATGGTTAAGACGCTGTGCTGCTGGTGCGGCGTGGTTCGGATTCCACGTTAAACTGTAGGTCTAAGGTGGAGTGACAAGCTTGACCTTCGTCATAATGAATAATTCAGGCGAAAGCAAAACCAAGGTTAACCAAGGTTATTATAACGTGCTACGAACTGACAGAACAGAAAAATGAAAGGTGGCTGTGCTCTATACATACCTGCAGGAGAGTCATATGGCAGAAACAGTAATTATAAGTAAATCAAACAACGACGTGGAACTTTTAGCAGTAAAAAAAGAAATGCTAAACGCGATACCAATTGTTACTTACAGACCTTCAAACACTCCAACTGCAAAATTCTCTGATGTCATTGCTGATATCAGAAACCTAATAAAGTCTTTGAACTCCCCTTCCCCCAATATAATACTCAGCGGAGATATTAATTTCCCATTTATAAAATACAAAAGCGTGGGAACACACACACACACACACACACACACACACACACACACCAAGACAAGGGGCCCACAAGAGAAGACCACGAACAAGCAAAAATACTGATAGCTCCAACAAGTGAATCTATGTTAACACATTAGATAACAGATAACACCAGAATAACTACCTAGATCTGGCATTCACGAACAACAACAATAACAACTTAATTGATACTGATACCGAAAAAAGAAGCAAATTTGAGATTTTTAACCTAACAGTCTTAGAGGATAAAACAACTGAAAAAATGCTTATAACTTTGGAAGAAAAGACTGTGTAAGTTTTAGGAAAATATATTCTGAAAGCACGGCCAAAAAGAAAGCGGAATTATTTTGAGAGACAAAAGCGAACAGTATTCCGCAAAAGTAAGAGAGTAGTTGCAAAATTAATGAATTCACAGACAACAATGGCAGAAAAGTGATACGAAGAAAACTGGTGAGTATCGATAGGGAAATACATGCCTTAATTAAGGCTCATTCAGAGAAGGAAGAGGAAGATGCAGTAGAAACAATAAATGAAAACCGAAAATTCTCCTGTAGTTTTGCGAAAAGGAGAAAAACAAGAACGAACGCCACTGTCTGGTCCTTAAGGAAAGCAAATAATGAACTCACCGACAATTTAAAGGAAATATCTGAAATATTGAAAGCTCAGTATGAATCAGTTTTCAGTACCTCAAAAAGCGTCAAAGTGGTACCTGACAGAGATACCTTCTCCGAAGAGAAATTACAAAGCGAGCATATAACTGATCTTGATTTTACCCAAGAAAAAGATATATCGTGAGCTATAGGACAAATGAAATCACATTCAGCTGCGAGTTTGAAAAAAGGAACGCCTTGATGATTAAAAACTGTAAGAATGAAATAATGACGCCCCAGTCTACGATCTAGAGAAGATCCTAGGACACGGGAAAAATACCAAACATTTTCCTCTGTATAAAGGAGGGAATAGGTCTCAAGCAAAGAACTATAGACCAGTGTCACTAACTTCACATCTCGCCAAAATATTTGAAAGGACGATTAGAGAGAAATTCTATGAGTCTTTGAAGACACAGGAAAGATTGAATGAGAACCAGCACAGATTCCCGTCAGGAAGATTGCGCCTATTTCAACTAATAGAGCATTATAACACTATCATAAATGCACTTGAAAGCAGTAAAAACTGCTAAAGCATTTAATGAGTGTGATCATGGTATGATAATAAGTACGGTACATAAAATGAAACAGGGGAATAACGGGCAAAGTGAGAAAATGGATCTACTGTATAACTTTCTCAGAGAACGTCAGCAAATCGTAAAAATCCAAGGTATATCATCAGAATCGGAAGTAGACAGCTCAGTACCACAAGCCCTACTCCTATTTATTTTCATGCTAACAAACGTAGATAGTGAAGAAGAATAGATATGAAGGAGAGGTGGAAGTCCTACAGACACACAAACAGAATACAGAATATACAGATGGTCAGAGGACAACAACATGAAGTTTGACAGTGAAAATTTTCAGCTCCTGAGATATGGAAGAAATTAAGAAGTAAAACAGGTAGCATATGTCCCAGATAGACAGGAGATTCAGAGGAGCACGAAAGCAAAAAATTTAGGAGTTATAATGACCAATGATGCGAAATTTGAAACACAAAATAAGATAGCGACACACGAAGCAAAAAGAATTGCGGAACAGTTACTGAGAATCTTTAAAAGAAGGGACGAGAAGGTAATGATTCCCTTGCTGGAAAGTTGGAAACACTGTTCATACCAAAACTTGAATACTACTCAGTCTCGACGTTCTCATATAAAAAAGGAAATTAATGAACGGAGATATTCAAGGGTATATGGCTGCAAAACAACTGGGTAAGAATATGTACAGTACATTAAACCTATATTCACTGGAAAGAAGAAAGATACACCAAAATAAATATGGAAAATAATAAAGACTGCTACCTAACTTCAAGTTGAATCCAACACACCACTCAAACAACGCTGGAAAATAGGAAGGTAGAATGGGTAATGTTCCCAAACTAAAGGCCAGTTTGGTTGTCAGGGGTCCAAGACTATTTAGCCGGATACTGAAAGACATCAGGAATATCACTCGTGTCAAAGTAGAAGTTTTTAAAGACTAGAGGCCTGGCTCAGGACGGTCCGGGAGAATCTAGGTGTGCGTGCCCGGCTATGTGCGATGGAGATCACAAGAGAGCAACTCTCTTCTCCACCAGGCTAGGCCTAGAGGTGGGACCACCAGCTTGACCTTCGCGCGAAGAAGGACGAATGTAAGATATATATTATAAAATGGAACAATAAATTACAGTGTATTCGTTTAACCAAAATAAATATTTAATAATAATTAAAAGCTCGTTAGGCTTTTGATTATCACTCGGAGGATACGAAATCGATAATGGCGGCGAATTATCGCATTGTCGAACTCTTGTTTTCTGTTTCAGATTATTAACGGACGTTAACATGCGTGATAATGTCTAATTTATGAGGCAGAATCACTACTTGGAAAAATATAATTGCTTCACACACACACACACACACACACACACATTTTATAGATATGTATACATGGAATTGAGCGTGACCGGACAGCTCATACCAGGACAACACATACCCGGACAACTTATACCGGACAACTCAGACCCGGACAACTCATACCTAGGACAACTCATACCTAGGACAACTCATACCTAGGACAACTCATACTCTCTTCAACAATTACCACCCCAATGTTGATCTTTTCATTTATATCCACCCCGAAAGTTTAAACTCTGCAAATTAACCAAATAAGATAAGAAAACAATAACAACAAATTTATTATTTATTGCAAACATATAATAAATAGAGAACCATTATTTACATAGGATAAATTTGAATGCCTGGTTAGGTCAACTGTACGCCCTTGACGATTGGTTAGGTTTAGCCGTGATATTTTCGTTAGTTTTAACGAAATATCACGACTAAACCTAACCAATCGTCAAGGGCGTACAGTTGACCTAACTGGGCATTCAATGAACCCAACCGGGTATTCAGTTGACCTAACCGGGCATTCAATGAACCTAACTGGGCATATATATAATAATATATATATATATATATATATATATATCTATATATATATATATATTATATATATATATATATTAACTTGCATGAATTTTAAATGTTTAAATTTAATTTTTAATTTTACAAAATAAATGTTTTCATTAATTTTTCATTTTTTTTCTGGTCCTATGTATGAGTTGTCCTAGGTATGAGTTGTCCGGGTATAAGTTGTCTGGTATGAACTGTCCTGGTATGAACTGTCCTAGAAGGGGAATTGAGATGCTTCTAGGAAACCGCAACTGTAACCAAAATAGGAATTGGAAAAGACGAAAATTAATATTCAAATGTTTATCGTAAAACGGATGGTTCAACTCCACTCTACCCATTTTCAAAATGAAAACGAACACAAAGTTAGCATAGTTAAACCAAATGCAATTGAATAATTTGAACATTATAATGACATAAAAGATGAAAAATTCCAAGTTACTTCAAGAGGAAGTGTTGAGTTTCGAATCCTAGTGAGAGAGAGTCTCTCTCTCTCTCTCTCTCTCTCTCTCTCTCTCTCTCTCTCTCTCTCAATAAAAATATATATATATATGCGTGATACAATTTATTTCTCATTCGCTTCGTTTTGGTGAATTTGGACGCGGTCTTTTCTCTCGCGATTTTCAATTAAATTTGAAACAATTCGACGTTCGGCTTTTATTTGCCTTTTAAGTTGGACGCTTCTCCGATCGCAACATCGACATTCTTTGTGCACGGACCAACCACTTCTCTCAATTTGCATAATAATCTCTCTCTCTCTCTCTCTCTCTCTCCTCTCTCTCTCTCTCTCTCTCTCTTAGTATATATATATATAGTTAAAAATTAAAATTCTTTGGTTTCTTTTTTTCGTGTATGTGTCGCTGTCTTCATCTTGGCTTTTAATCTTTATTGTCCAAATTTGTTCTTCAATCCGATCTTTTTTCTCAGTGTGGGTCTGTGTTCAGATTTTCCGTGTGTTTACAACTCGGCTTTGGTTTTTATGCCTGTCATTGTGTAAACTTTATTTTAATGTATACTTTTGTGAGATGTTTGTATTTTTTTATCAAATTTTTTTCGTGT